>JAASFS010000916.1:0-10613 GCA_023333865.1 Globisporangium perplexum | reverse complement strand
CAATGGAATCGAGGAACCAACTTGGCCCCATCTGCGGCGCTCTCAGCACGATGAACTCAAGCAACGATTCGCAGAGCTGGTGTCGCAATGCCGACTGCCGCTTCCAAGTGATCCGAACACAGCATGGGCTTCCTGACACGCTCGATGTCCGATCGTGCGAATCGCAACCTCGTGAGTCTGCACTTGCTCGCAGCAAGCAGCACGCGCGTCCGTATCAACAATGCCCGAGCCGGTAAACTCTTCTCGAGTGTGTCCGCTCCTCAACTCTCCTCAACTCGAGGCACGGTCGTCGTCTCGAAGAGCGCGCTTGGCGTTCCCAGGATCACGCTGGGATCGCCGACCTTCAAGAGCGTCGTGTCCCATTCGCCGCTCGCCACGCGCTCGACCAGCGTGAAGAACGCGAGGGATCGGCCGGAGCGCGATTGCCTGATTGCATCGCTCCAGCTTTGCGCAAGGTAGACATTCGGCGGCGCCATGTGGCAGCGCTGAACGAGGTTGCGAGAGAGGAGCTCTTCTTGTACTAGTGTCGCGGTCTTCGATGTGGCTCTCGGGGTCGCACTCCACTCGGTCCACTCCCGATTTCGCGGTCTTCAGCCGACTGCCGTCACCTTCGGTTCGCTCGTCCCCAAGATGCTGCGCGCTCTCGTCGTCGCTGCCACGGCGCTGGTACTCGCAGGTGGCGTCGCCTCTGCGGAGCAGGCCGCCACGCCCGCGTTCGGCTTCACCACGAGCTCGAGTCGCTTCGTGATCAACTCGGGCAGTGGCCTCACGGTCAACATGGCGCGCTCGACGTGTGACATCGTGTCGCTGCTCTACAAGGACCAGGAGCTGCAGTACAAGTCCAAGTACACGCACGTCAACTCGGGGCTCGGCTCCGTCTCGAGCGCCACGATCACGACGCTCGCGGACGCCAAGAAGACCATTCAGGTCACGTGTGTCGCCAAGGGGATCACGCAGTACTACTTCTTCCGCCCGAGCGAGAATGCCATCTACATGGGCACCTACCACAGCAGCGACGTCGTGCTCCCGGAGCTGCGCTTCCTCGCGCGCCTCGACCGCAAGACCGTCGCCACGGGGATCCTGGAGGCCACGCTCGACGATGCGCCGAACGGCATCGAGGCCCACGACGTCTTCGCCTCGAGCAAGAACATCACCCGCTCCAAGTTCTACTCGGCCGTGCAGTTCATGGACGACAAGGTCCATGGTGTGCGCGGCACCTCCGCGGGCGTCTACTTCGTGCTCTCGGACGCGGCGTACGAGGCGTCGAGCGGCGGCCCGTTCTTCCGCGACATTAACAACCAGTGCACGACGGCGAACGAGCTCACGTTCTACATGAACTCGGACCACACGCGCACGGACGACTACCGCTACGGCTTCCACGGTCCATACGCGCTCGTGTTCACGGACGGCCCGCCGCCGGCGTCCACATCGGCCGCAGATTTCTCCTTCTTCCAGAGCCTCTCGGGGCTCACGGGCTTCGTCAAGGACTCGGCGCGCGGCCGCGTCACCGGCACGATCGCTGACGCGAACGGATTGCTCACGGACGCCTCGGTCGTCGTCGCGTACACTAACTCGGAGGCGCAGTACTGGAGCAAGCTCGGCGCCGCCGGCCGCAAGTTCACCTCGCCGCCCATGAAGCCCGGGTCGTACAAGCTCACCGTGTACAAGAAGCGCCTCGCGGTCGCGACGGCGAGCGTGACCATCGCGGCGGGCAAGACCATCACGGCGGACGTCAAGGTGAGCTACGTCGAGCGCGCGAGTCCGATCTGGCGCATCGGCAAGTGGGACGGCACGCCCGACGGCTTCAAGAACTCGGACAAGATCGCGACGATGCACCCGAGCGACGCGCGCATGTCGGCGTGGAAGCCCGCGACGTTCCGCGCCGGCACCGACGCCGACACCGCGTTCCCCATGGCGCTCTTCCGCGGCGTGAACGACCCGGCGACGATCTCCTTCTCGCTCTCAGCGGCGCAGGCGGCGAGCGCGCGCACGCTCGAGATCGGCGTGACGCTCGCGCAGGGCAGCGCGCGGCCGAGCGTCGCGGTCAACAGCAAGTGGAACGGCCCCGTGCTCGCGTCCGTGGCGGTCAAGACGCGCGGCGTCACGCGGGGCGTTACGCTCGGCAACTACATGGTGTACAAGTACACGATCCCCACCACGGCGCTCGTCGCCGGTGCCAACTCGCTCGCCATCACCATCGCGAGCGGCACGACGGACCCGGCCGAGAAGTTCCTGCACGCCGCCTTTGTCTTCGACGCTCTCGAGCTCTCGTAGACGTGCATTACACACACACACAATCGTGAAGATCCAGCGCTTCCATTCTACAACAAGCGCTCTAGTGTACCTCTTCGCTCTGCCCGTTCGATCGCCAGCGCGATCACTCGCCCAGCAGCGTGAACTTGAGCTTCAGAGGCATCGTTTTGGTCGCCGCCATCTGCAGCCGCACCTTCTTCATGAACGAGAGCTGGATCGGCGGCCCCTGGGCGTCCTCGCTCTTCCTGGCCTTCGAGCGCTTGCGGATCGCCAGCGTCGACGCGTTCTCGTCCCACGTGCCCGTGAGTCCGGCGTTGCTCAGCGCGATGCGCTCTTCGAGACCGAGTTCCAGGATGTACACCGTGAAGCTCTGCGGTCCCATGCTCATGACAACGCCGGTCACTTCCGCGGCGCCGTGGTGCTTCACGTGAGCGCACAGGAACACGAGGTCGCACTCGGTCTCCGCGTGCTTCGCAGTCACCTTCTTCTCGTTGCAGTTCTGCGAGACGGACGTGAGCGCCAGCAGCAGCTTCGAGACATCGCGCGACGGATCGTCGACCGGCAGCACGTCACCGCACACCAGGCTCTCCTGCAGCAACCTGTGCACGGCCACGTCCGCGTACCGACGGATCGGCGACGTGAAGTGCGTGTAGTACGGGATGTTGAGTGCGTAGTGGCGCCACGCTTCCGGCGACGCGCCATTCCCGGCGACCAAGTACTCCGCAGGCTGCATCGGCTTGATGATCATCGCTTGCGCGATCACGTACGCCACCTCGCCGTGCTCAGCACGCAGCCGCTCGAGCGACTCGGACAGCGACCGCGCCGATGACGAGTCCAACTCGAGCTTGTTCTCGTGAAGCTGCCCGACAGCCTGCTCCATCGCTGGCCCCGACGGCTGCGGGTGGTTGCGGATGAACGCCAGAGGTCCATGCGCGCGCAAGAGTTGCTGCGCCACGAGGTAGTTCGCGAGCAGCATGTACTCCTCCACAAGTCGGTTGCTGTCTTTCAGCTGGTAGCTCCCGAAGCTCTCCGGGTTCCCCTTCGCGTCGAGCGTGAACACGAGCTTGACGTTGTTCAAGCTGATCGCGCCGGTATCGAAGCGCGACTCACGACGGCACTTGCCGACGGTCCACAGGTCCTTCACGCTCCGGATCACGCTCGCGTTCGTGATGCGCGGATTCTCACCGGCGATCGGCCGGCGCTCTTCCTCCCACAGCTCCAGCTTCTCGCTCGTGATGGCGCCGTCGAGCATGCGCTGCGCTGAGCCGTAGTCGAGCTTGCAGCACGACCGAATGATCGACTTGCCGAACCACGGATCGCAGCCGTCCACCAGCGAGCCGTCGGAATTCATCTGCCACACCACCGAGAACGCCAGCCGATCCACCTGCGGCTGCAGCGAGCAAAGCTTCTCGCACAGCACACGCGGCAGCATCGGCAGCACGCGGTTCACGAGATACACGCTCGTCGCTCGGTCCTGCGCCTCTCGGTCCAGCAGCGACCCGTCTTCGATGAAATGCGTCACATCCGCGATGTGCACCCCGATCTCGAACTTCGAACGCTCGGCGTCCAGCGCGCGGATGTGCAGCGCGTCGTCCAGATCACGCGCGTTGTACGGGTCGATGCTGAAGATCTGGTACTCGCGGAAGTCACGCCGCTTCTGAAGCTCCTCATCTGGGATCGTCCACTTCTCGCCGCTCACGCCGTACTTTGTGTCCAAGTCGTCCAGGATCTCGGTGGCAAAGTCGATCGTGTGGGACTGCAAGCCGTGCTTGGTCAGGATCGCCGAGATGCCAGACTCGATGCCTGTGAACTCTCCGAGCGTCTTCACGAACTCGCCGACTGGACGCATGTACTTCGTTCCCCACGTCTTGATCCTGCAGAAGCACAGCATCGTCTTCGCATACGTCAACGGACGACTGACAAATTCGTCCGGGAGCTGCAGCCGCGGGATCTGGATGCGCCTCGGCAGACGCTCGTCGTGCGCATTGAAGAACGCGTACGCGTCGTCGCTCGAGAGCGGCGTGTCGGCATTGGTTGGTTTCGTCTTCGGCTCGAGCGATCCGATGAAGCCTTGCGTGTTGCCTTGTGCCAAGATGTGAACCACTTTTGCTGTCGGGCGAAGGTTCAGCTCTGCGATCCTGGCGATGATCGCAGCAGTGCGCTGCTGGACTTCGCTTGCGCTACGAGGTTCGTTCGTCTCCTTCGGGCGATCGACGAAACACTTGGACGTGTCGACACTCGGACGCCACAGCGAATGCAGTTTGTTCTCGTCAATCGGAGCCGACGATGACACAGGCTTCCGCTCTGCCAGCTTCTTCTCCTCGCTCGCCTTCAGGGGTTGCCACTCGGACTCGGGGTGGAGCTGGATCGCGACCACGTCGCCGTCGAATGCGCGGTTCCGATCCTCCATGCCTTTTACCAGCACATCCATCGCGATGCCGTCGACCGACACGTAGCCGTCATGTCGGTACTTGGGGTTCACGCGAAGTCTGCCCTGGAAGCACGCACCGGTCTCGAGTTCCTTCAGAACCAAGTCGCGTGACATGTACTCTTCGTACACCGCATCATACTCCTTCTTCTTCTTCTTCGTGCTCTCGTTCGCGACAGCGCCGCGCACTTCCTCGCCTTCGTCGCTACGCTCCGGCTCGTTCGCGTCAGCATGCTTGGCTTTCCGTCCTCGTTCATTGCGCCTCTCAGCACGCTCAGCAACTTTCTGCAGACGCTGCTCCTCTTTCCTCGCTTTCGCTGCTGTCCTCTTCGAGATTGATTTCAATGCACGCGCCGGCGTTGCATCCGCGTCCGTATCTTTCACGACGACAGCGCTCGAAGCATGCTTCGCAGCGACAGGAGGAGCGATGATCACCGCTGCCGCCTCGCTCTCAGAATCCACCATGTGAACCCCCGGGTTCAGCGTCTTGGTCGACTTGCCTGTCTTCGACTTCACGTTCTCGACCGCTTGGAACTCTGGTGTCGCATCCGTGACCGCCGTAGGCTGAGAACGTGCGCCGACCTCCACAGCGCCGGTTGTCGCCGCCACAGCTAGCTTCTTGGCTCTCTTGCGCTCCTTCTTTCCACCGATCTTGACGTCAACCTTCACGCCAATATTGCTGCTCAACTTCACGCCAACCGGAGACAGCGGCGCGATCGCGCTAAGTGAAGTGCTGCTCGAACGTGCACCCGTCACCGCTCCCTTCGGTTCGTCTACCTTCAGCTCTTGTGCTTTGGCGGTGCTGGGCTGCTTGTCATCCTGATCTGACGCGCCAGCGTTGACCGACTCCAGAACTTTCTTCTTCTTCTTCGCCTCCTTGCGCGCATTCTTCCTCTCCTTCTTCGACATCGCTGGCTCCGGGTCGATCTCGTCATGCGCATCACCATCAGCAGCAGCAGCGGCAGGAACCTTGTCTTCAGCGTCGACTGCATCGCTCGGTTCTTGGTGTCCAGTCGCGACCTTCTTGCCCTCACCGTCGACTCCAGCAACGCCGGTTGCATCACTGGCATCGACAACTCCACCCGTCTTCTTCTTCTTCGCCCGCTTCGCTGGCTTCTTCTTCTTCTTCTTTTTCTCCCCACTTCGATCATCGTCGACACTCGTGTTCTCCGGGTCCTGCGCGGCACGAGCACCTCCCGGGACCTCTGTGAGTGCAGCGCGCTCCTTCGCTCGCTTGTCGCTCTTGTTCTTCTTCATCTCGATCTTCGCGATGTGCTGCTGCAACTTCCTGCCCGCGCGACCGCCGCTCCTGCTCGCCAAGTCTGCCAGCATCTCGAGTTCGTCCACATCGGTCTCGAGGTCGATCATGACGAAGCCGTGCGCTTCCGCTGCCGTGAAGCCGTCGAGTTCCCCGTCACTGCTGCCGCTCCCACTCGCGACCTCGTCACTGTCGAACGCAACATCATCATCAACGTGGGTGTCGCCGTCGACGTCTGCCTGCCTCCGCGCGCGCTCCTCCTGCTTGGCGAGGCGCTTCGCGCGATTCTTTTCCTTCTTCGCCTCGCGCTGCTTCTGCTCCGCGAGCGACACACTCGCGCCGAAGCGCGAGCGCTCGAGCAGCTCCTGCTTCGAGAGCTTCCGCGACTTCGACTTCTTCTTCATCGCGTCCGCAGGCTGCTGCTCGCCGCCAGCAGCAGCAGACGGCGCTTGCGCGGCGTCCGGCTCCTTCCGCGTCTGCGGCGCGCTGCGTACCGTCGGCGTCTTGACGCGCGCAGCCTTCGGCGGGCGGATGGACGCCGCAGCAGGCGCCTTCAGCTCTTCCGCCGCCTCGTCGTCATCGGACGCGTCACCCCACCTGCGGCTCTTCTGCGCGCCGCTCGCCACCGCGTTCTCGAACGCAGTCGGCGCCTGCTGCTTCGTCCCCCGGCGCTTGGGCGGCGCTTGGATCAGCGGCGTGCTGCTCTTCTCGTCGTCCTTCTCGCCGTCGCTGCGCTGCGCGTCCGCCCACGCGATCACCACGCGCTTCGGCTGTCCGCTGCGTCCGCCGCGCCCGCCGCGTCCGCCGCGCGCGCTCGTCGCCATCGCTCGCCTGCGCTCCATTGCGCGGATTCTCAACTGGGTTGAAAGGACCAAACCAAAGAACATCACTCTGCGATCTTACCTGAATTATTGCACTATGGGCTTGCACACCTGCTGCCGCCACCGCACCGCTCTCTCCAGCAACGTGCGGCGGAGTAGAGTAGAGTGGCGATCACCAGCGAGGTCTGGCTGGCTGACGTCTTCGCGCTCAGCTCACATGCAAAGGACCCTGCTGCTGCTCACCTGCGCTGCTCGCTGCCCCGAGCCGCACGCTCCAGCCGCTCTGCTCGTACCAGTCGGACACTGCGGTGCGCAGCCGCACGAGCACTCGCTCCAGTGTCTCGGTGTTCGTCGCGACGATCTCCTCGATCTGCGGGAACGCGCTCGCCTGCAGCTCGTCTGTCGCGCGTCGGAGCTCCGCGAGCAGCGTCTCGGACTGCGTCCGCGGCGAGTGTCCGCCGCCAGGCGCTTGGAGGCGCAAGAGCTCCAGCTGGTCGCGCAGCGCGCGCTCGGTTTCCTCTGCGTCGCTCTGCTGCTGCAGCACGTCGAGCACGGCCGCCCAGCCGCCGTGTTCGGGGACCCGCAGCGCCGCCAGCACGCGCGCGACGCTGTCGCCGTTCGCGTCCGCCAGGTAGTTCTGCCTCGTGGGGCTCGCAAGAGATGGGCTTCGACCGCCGCCACCACCACCGGCACCACCGCCGTCCCGCCGGATGCGGTTGATGTAGAACTCGGCGAACGGCATCGTCACGCGAACCGCCTGCGCCGTCCCAGCGTCTGTCGCCTCTCCGCCGTCGCTGCGGGCGACGCGGAGCGGCGCCAGCTCCACGGACAGGATCGCGGTGTCGAGCTCGGCGAGCTGCGTGCTGGCGAACGCGCGGAGCTCGTCCGCCGCGAGCCTCTGCCACTCGCTCACCGCCGCGTCGCTCTGGCCGCGGAGGAACTTGAGCTGCAGCTGCGCTTGCCGGTCGGTGAGCGCGCTCGCGACCTCGCGGTTCTGCTGGAGCATGGCGTTGAGCTGGTCGAGGATCTCCTGCTGCCGCTGCTCGAAGCTCTGCATGAGCTCCAGCTTCTGGCCCAGCTCCGCCTTCTGCTGGCGCGCCGCCTGGAGCTGCTGCACGCGCGCCGCGTGTGTCTGCTGCGCGACACCAAGCGCCGCTCGCTGGGCGTGGCTCTCGATCTCGAGGCGGACGAGGTCGGCGATGACGCGCCGCGGCTCGCTGCTCGCACTCGCGTCCCAGAGGTCGTAGTCCGAGTCGCTCTGCTGCTGCTGCTGGCGCTGCTGCAGACTCCGGACCCTCGCGCTCGCTCGTTCGGCGCTCGCGTAGATCTCCTGCGTCTCGAGGAACTTGGCGATGTGCTCCTTCTGCGACGCCTGCAGCAGCTGCTGGATCTGCGCCAGCGCGGCGCGACTCGACCCCGCGTGCTCCTCCACGTGCGCCGTGTACGCTGCTTCCTCCTGGTCCGCGAGGTCCAGGTCTCCACCGCCGACGGCCGCCAGCTCCGACAGCCAGCGCACCAACACGCCTCCGCCGTACTCGCGAAGGTGCTACGCCGCAGCGTCACGTGTCAGCGCATCCCATCGACTCCAGCCGCCTACGCATGCGCTCGCCGCGACGGGACGCACCGCGACGTCCGCGTCGCCGAAGTCCACGACCTCGGCGTCACCGGCTTTGAGCATGCGCAGATACTCGCGCAGCAGCACCGCGACCGGGTTGCTCTCGCCGCTCGCGTCGGGGGTGCTCCTGCGCGGCACCGCCACGCGCGCGCGCAGCTCCGAGAGCGTGGCACTCAGCCGCGCCGCTCGGTCGTCCTGCGCGGCACGGGCCGCGCGCTGCAGCACCTGGCGCTGCTTGCGGTCGGCGAGCACCGCACTGGCGCGCGCATCCTCGTCCTCCAGCGCGCGGAGACTGTGCAGCAGCGCGTTTTCGCGCTCGCGCGCGCGCGTCACGGCCTCGTGCAGGTACGCCCGGCGGCTCTCGAGGGCTTCGCGTCGCGCGTGCGCGGCGTCGCGCTCGCGTTTGCCGCTCTCCTGCTGCTGGCGCGCCAGACGCACGTTGCGCCACACGATCTGTTGAGTGGCGTGCGCACATCCGCTCGTGAGATAGCGCGCTCGGAGACATGCAAAGCGGAGAAGAAGCGAATGCGGCGCCAACCTCCTGCTCCTGCTCGCTGCGCACGTGGCGGAAGACCCAGCGCCACACGGCCGGCAGCGCGCCGCGCAGCATCGCGTCCAGGTCGCGGTCCTCCAGGTCCCCGGCGCGCGCCAGGCGGCCCTGCGGCGCATAGCGATGCTCGTGCAGGAAGGCGCGGAAGGCGCGGCGCTCGCGCTGCAGGTCGGTCATCCCTTGTTTTACTCACTATCATATCTTTCACATAGCCGGATATCCTTCGCTTTATTCACTAGCGTATCTTTCTGTGCTGCTGTTTTGACTGAAAAGCTGTATGCACGTATTTGCCAACGCTCAAGGCGGGCGACTGTGTACATTGAGATCGTGGGTGCTCCGCGAGGCAAGCGACGGAGGACTGAGGCGGTGGGAGGCTGCGCGCACCACGGTGGCCGCCGTGGTCATGGCGGCAGCGTCCGGCTCGGGCGGGCTGGCCGGCGATCGCTCGCTCGCGCCGAGAAGAGCAAGCGACCGCTCTACGGAGTCTCCGCAAGCAGGTAGTAGAACACGAGCATCATGAGCAGGATGAGTGTGCCACCGAGCGCCGAGAACATGAGTCGGCGCTGGCGCCGCCGCCGGACCTCGTCCAGCTCGCGCATGAGCAGCGGTAGCGGCGTGAGCTGCAGGTCGGGCCGCACGCGGTACAGCGCCGCTTTCTCCTCGATCGTCAGGCGTCTGGTGCGACAGCGAGCAGTAGCTGTCAGCTCCTCGTCACACACACACCGCCAAGCAGCGCGAGTTCGCTGCGTACCTCGGCATGCAGCTCGAGGCGCACGAGAGCGCGCCGAGCTTCCGCCGCTCGATGTCCTCGACCTCGCGGCCGTCGACGTCGAGCCGGAACTCGACCGACACGCGCTTCTTCACCTTCCGGCACGCGTAGATGCCCTCTCGTATCCGCAGGATGGACTGCAGCGAGCCGGAGCTGCTCGTGCTGCTGTTCGTGTTGCTGCCGCAGCTGCCGTCGCTGTCGCTCTCGGTCTCGCTCTGGTTGCTGCAGCTGGCGTCGCTCGGGTGGTCCGTCTCGCCGCGGCTCGCGCTCTTGCGCGGGTCGTCGAGCTTGCAGAGCAGCGAGCGCAGCGTTGCCGCGGAGCCCGCCGAGCGCTTCTTCGCGGGCGTGTGGCTGTAGTAGTACTGGCTGTGTGGCTGGCTGGGGTGGATGTTGTTGTCGCGGGCGTCCACGACGTCGTCGTCGCTGTCGTCCACGTCGATCGCGAGTGCCATCGTGCCGTAGCCAGTGGTCGCGGTCGCTGAGGTCGGCACAGGAACCGGTTTGCTCCGCGCGCGCTTCTGCCCGACGACGTCCTCAACCGGCAGCGCGATGTACTTGCGACTCAACTGCTGTTGGCGGTGCTGAGGGGCGGGCAAGTGCAGCGACGGCGCGACCGAGGCGGGGGACGTACTTCCGCCCGTCACGCGGAAGCTCGTGTAGCGCAGCACACTCGTGGTCGAAACAGTGGTGCTGGAAGTCATCGTCATATCTGAGGCATGTGCAGTCGCGAGAAGCGGGTGCTGTTCGTTCCCACGAGTCGAGCCCGTCATGATACTGATGATGCTATCGAGTGCACTCTGGAGCACGGACGGCGAGGCGTCTTGTGCTCTGCTGCTGCTGCCTGTGCGTTGTGTCAGGTGGTCTGCTGATTGTGGTGGTGGTGCTGCTACTGCTGGTTCGACGCTCGCGCGGCGAGTTG
>JAASFS010000915.1:0-10631 GCA_023333865.1 Globisporangium perplexum | reverse complement strand
TGCTGCTGCTGCTGCTAGCGATGGCGGCGCGCAGCCCGATGAAGTCGGCGCTCAAGCGAGGAGGTAGTGGCGAGCGCGTCTCGACCACCACCAGTAGCACCGACGGCATCTCGAAGGACGAGTCCGCGACCGCCGCTCCAGACGCCGGCGTGACGGCTCCTCCCGACGTCAAGAACGATGGTGCCGAAGACACGATCACTGTTCTCGCGCACGTGCGCGAGAAGATCATCCCGGTGCACTGCGGCTTCGGCACGCAGCAGGTGGTCTGGATCGGCCACGTCGCGATCGCGAGGTACGACGAGGAGCGCCGCCAGGGCTGGCGCGAGCTCGGCGTGCCCACGCGCATCGTCAAGGTCAGCGGCAGGCACGAGCAGCAGCCACTCAAGCTCACGGACCTCATCTGCGACGCGCTGCAGAGCAACACGCATGTGTACATCTCGACGTCGCTCGGGTAGCCAGCGATCAGCACTCATACGCTCTCGCTGTTGCATGCATCCCTCGTGAACCGAGTCCACTGCCGCTCTCGTCACGACGCCCCGAATCTCAGGAACGCGCCGAGCGCATCGCTTGAGACGCCATCCGCACCGTCCGAGTCCGAGTCGTCCCTGTGCCGGTTCTTCTCCGTTCGTCGCTCCAGGTCCTCGATCGCAGCGCTGTCCGCCGCATCGTCGTAGTGCTGCAGCGCCGCGCACCTCGCGAACGAGCTCGCGCCGAGTCTCGGACTACCTTCGAGGCTGGCGCGGAGGTCGCCGAGGCGAATCGACCCCGTGCGCTCCTTGTCGAGAGATCTGCCGTCCAGCGCCACTCATGAACATGCTAGCGAACGCCATGACGAGGACACCGCGAACCAGCAGGCGCCACTCACGCGATCGCTTGTTCGAAGACCTCCCGCCGACTTCGCTGCAGCGTCTGCTTGCAGTGTAGCCGAGAGGTGGGCGACGTGTTAGGACCTGCTCGACGTACACACATAGAGACTCGGCTGTGCATCCTGACTACTACCTTGAACAGGTAGACGCGTTCGAAGTCCGCGAGCGCGAGCGTGTGCGTGCTGTTGTAGTCCAACTCGTACACGAACGCGCTCGCCTCGCGCGATGTGAGCGCGAACCCGAGCGCGCGCAGGCACCGCTTGAGCTGCGTCGCCGACATCTCGCCATCCGTCGCGACGATCCGGAACGCCTCGTGACACTCACGCGTCTCGAGGTCCGAGAGCTGCTTGTTCTTCGTCGCCTGGAGCACCGACGGCGGCGACGACGACAGTGTCGACGCCGGCAGCACAGACGATGGCGGTGGCGCTGCCCGCGCTTGCATTCCCCTCCGGTCAGTCGGCGAAGCGTCAGGACTGCTCAAGCGCAACTGACGCCTTGCGAGACACCACCACGTGCGAACTCGGTCTGTCGCTCCGTCAGACGTCGTGGAGGAAGCCCCAGAGCTCTCGCGTCCGTGGCTCCCGCTTGAGCGCGAGCGCTGAGAGCGACGCGAAGAGCGAGAGGATCAGCCACACGACGCAGATCGCGAGGTGGAACGTCGTGCCCTGGCGAACCGCTGAAGACGCCCCGCTGCCGCTCGCCACGCTCTCGCGCAAGCGCGTGTGCGCGTAGATCCCGAGCGCCATCGCGACGACGTGGAAGAGGCAGTGCGAGTGGATCCGCACGGCGCTGAGCTTGCACACTCCGAGCTGCTCTTGCAGCTGCTCCACCTTGGTCAGCAGCACCTCCCGCTTCGCCTGCAGCCCGAACTCGCCGCGCTCTGCCTGCTCGAGCACATCGTCCGGGACGACTCCCCCGCGCGAGTTGGCGCCGCGCTCACTGCGGGCTTCCAAGTACCGGCCGCCTGCCGCCACGACGCTGATCAAGCTCGCGTTCAGCCACAGCGTGACGAACACGAGCACCACCGCCCAGTCGACGTCGCTCGTCATGCTCATGCTCGTGCTCGCGGCCTCACCGCGGAGCACCATCTCCGTCTTCTGCACGTAGTAGAAGACGTGCAGCGCCGCAACGCCGAGCGCGCACACGAGCGCCGCCAGCGCCACCGACGGCGCCAGCAGCAGCACGCGCTTGAGAAACGCGGTGCTGCTCACCGGGAACGCGAACACCAGGACGTGGAAGCCCATGGCGCGGAAGAGGTTGAGCGTGGTCTTCGCCGCGAGGTGGAGCAGCAGCTCGACCGTCGTCGCGTACTCGGTGCGCAGCGAGAAGAGGTTGACGCGCAGCGCGAGGTCGTCGAAGCGTAGCGCCGCCGCCGCCGTCTCCTGCAGCAGGCAGTAGACCTCGAAGCGGTTGAGCAGCGACGCGTACACGAGGAGCGTGAGGAAGGACACGGCGACGACGCCGCCCATGAGATGCCCGAGACGGCGGCGCCGCACTTGGTCGAGCTGGTACTCGCGAACGTCGATGTAGCTGCGCGCAGCACACACACACAGCACATCCAGCGTCCAGCGTCAGTGGAGAGGACAGCAGCGTCAGCCACCAGAGCGAAAGGAGACGCCGCACTTGTCCTGGATCGCCATGATCTTGTAGTGCACGAGCCGCGCGCTGAAGCCCGCACACGCTACTGTCAGCAGCGCCTTGAGCGCCAGGAGCGCCGCGAGCCACGCACGGTCGACCTCGAGCGCCTGCTCCGGGATCAGGAGATACGCGGTGTCGCCCTCGCGCTTGCTCGCAAGGCGGCACGCGCTCCAGTCGACGCGCTGCTTGGCGTACATCTGCGCCATGAAGTCGCGGTCTCCGAGGCGGTCGCTCGCGGTGTCGCTGTGCAGCCGGACCATCTCGCCCAGCTCGACGACCAAGCCGAAGCACAGCCACGCGTAGATGAGCGCCTCGACCGACAGGTTCAGGTAGAACCCGCACAGCTCCAGCCACGTGCTGCTCAGCGGCGCCGCGAACGCAGGCTTGCCGTCCACCATGAGTGCGTGGCTGCACACTTGCGCGAACACGTCGTTGTTGCCGCCGTTGATGCGCACCGCCACCTTCTCGTCGCGGTGCACCCACGCCACCTCGCCGTCGAGCTTGGACACCTCCTTGCACGGCCCCTCGACGATCATCTCCACCTCCGTGCCGATGCGGAGCTTGCGAAGCGACAGTCGCACGCGGTCGGCGCCAACGTCCTTCTCCTTGCGGCCGTCGGTGTACACCACGACGTACGTCCGGTCCTGCTCGTTCGACGACACCACGGTGCCGAGGAAGACCTTGGAGCCGCTCGCGACCTCGACGCTGCTCTCCGCCGCGTACATGCGCGTGGGCATCTCGATCACCGGGAGCAAGTCCTTGAGCGGGTTGCTCACGCTGAACGGCGACAGGAACCGCGTCTGGATGTCCCCGTTCTTCACGCGCGTCTGCTGTGTCTCGCCTTCCGCGCTCACGAACTCGACGACGCACGTCGCGTCCGACTTGGCGCGGAGGATCACGCCGTCCGTCCACGAGAAGCGAGAAGCGCTGTCGCCGCTGCGCAGGCGGAAGCGCACCTTCATCCCCTTGCGCGGTACCGTCGCGAAGAGCGACGTCGAGAAGCCCATGCCGCCCATGCTGAGCTGCGGCAGCGAGTAGTTGAGCCATGGCACCGCGCGCAGCTTGCTACCCGCGATCTTCTTCACGAGCGTCCCATCCAGGATGTCCTCGATGTCGTACACCGGTCCGGTGTCCTTGCTCGGGTCCTTCCAGACCTTGACGATGACCGCCTTGCGCTCGAAGCCGTCCTTCGTCCGGTACAGCACGCGCGCGTTGAGCTGGAAGCGCCGCAGGTCCTGCGTTCCCATCCACGCGGGGCGAAACATGAGCCGCGAGAGCGCCGACACGGGCTGGACGTCGTCCACCGGCACGCGCTTCGACACGACCTCCGAGTCGCTCTCGTGCTCGATGTCGCACGAGTCGTCGTCCTTGCGGAGCAGCCTAACGCGACCGCGGTGCATGCCGCCGCTCTTGTCCGCGAACTGCACGACCTGGTCAACGCGCAGCGGAGCGAAGCGCGTGCGAGAGAGCTGCTTCCGCTGGCTCGAGCCTCTCTCACTGTCGTCGCTCTCGTCGCCGTCTCGGAGCCGCTCGCCTCGCTTCGACAGCCGCTTCCGCTTCCGCACCGTGCTGTCGTCCTCCTCCTCACTCGCGTCCTTGTCACTGCTGATGCTGTCCTTCACCTTGGACGCCAGCCGCGCCGGCTTGCGGAGGTTCTTGCGCTCGACGCACTTGACGACCGTCTCCTCGCTCTCGCTCGCGACGTCGATGTCGACATCGAACGTGCCGTCAGATCGGACCTTCCGGATGCGACCCGCGCTCCAGTCGCCCTTCTTGTTCCGGAACTCGACTGGCGCGCCAGTTGCGACGTGGAGCTTCTCCTCGCTCTCGTCGCCTCCGCTCGGTTTCTTCGCCTTCTTCATTGCGCTCACAGGCACCTTCCTCGCCACCTCCCCGCTCGCGTCGTCCCGGATGTCGTACGACCCGTCCTTCCTACGCGTCTTCACGACGCCTCTGCGCCAGGACGCAGCTTCGTCGTCCGTGTCTGCGGCCGACGACGGCTGCCGATACAGCACCGCGTCGCCATCGTCGAACTCGCGAACTTCTGCTGCTGACGCGCGCTGCACACGGCTGAGCGCGACGTACTTCTCGAGCTCGCCCGAGCCGTCGTACTTGACGGTCAGCTCGCCGCTGCGGTGCACGCGCATGACCTTCGCGGCGAGCATCTTCTTGTCGCTGCCGCGCACCGTCACGCTCTCGCCCTCGGCGAACGCCGACGCGATCTCCTTCCGCGCTTCGTCATCCATCTTGTCGCGTGGCTTCTTCTTGGACGGCGACTCGGGCTTCCTGTCCTTCTCCTTGGCGCTCGAGCTCGCACGCTTGCGGTCGGCGACGTCTCCGTCCGAGGAGGGCATTGTCAGCGAGCGGCAGTGACACGTTCTCGTGTTCACGAGATCGGGAGTTGCGATGCGATGGCTACCGATGTCATCGCGCCAGTTATAGACTTGATGTTGAGCTTACAGTCAGCTGATGGCCTTGAAGCTTACGAAATGAGCCATGTAAAATTCACGGGGGACTACTTTGAAAGTAGGCCTCATAAACTTCAAAGTGGACTTCAAAGTTGACTTTGAAGGTACCTTTGTTTCATCACTATGCGAACGTCGACGACGGCCGACGAGTCGATCAACATGGGCAGCTTCCCGTCCCAGGCGCAGCAGCAATCCGCGCACCCGACTGCAGCGTCCGGGGGCGACTCGCTCCTCGCCGCGCCGCCGCCGCCGTACCACCACCAGCCAACAGCAGCGCGCGCGCACCCGAGCCACACGCTCATCAAGAAGCTCACGCGCGGCCGCGTGCTGTTCCTCGGACTCGACGGCGCCGGCAAGTCCACGATCATCGCGCACCTCGTGCGGTCACTCGATGACTGCGCCACAAACGTGCATTCGACGTCCACAACGGGCGAAGCCGCAGAGGAACCGAGAAGCCCACACGAGCACCCGAACCCGACCAAGTCCTGCCTTACCGCCACGTACAGGCTTGAGGGCGACTGCTACCTCCAGGTCGTCGATGTCCCCGGCCGACGCGACTGCCGCCGGAGGTGGTACACCACCGCGCTGGACTCACTCCACTACAGCCTCGCTGGACCAGGAGCCAACGCGCAGCCGCTCCCGGTCGTCGGGATCGTCTTCGTCGTGGACGCATCCGACCGCGTGCGCTTCCCGATCGTGGCCGACGAGCTCATCCGCTTCCAGAAGCTCAAGGAGCACCACAAGACGCTCAGGAAGACGCAGTTCTTCCTCCTGCTCAACAAGACCGACCAGGTGGCCATCTCCACATTGACTCCCTCGTCGCTGGCCGAGACCGACCGCCAGAAGCAGGAGCTGCAAGCTGCGCACCGAACCGCGATGCGCGCCGCGCGCCGAGAGCTCAAGAAGTGTCTCGACCACCAGCTCCGCGTCGACCAGCGGCGCCACCCGAGCGACTACCAGCAACCGGCGCATGTGGCGGTGCCCGCAGCGCCGTCAGGTAGCATCTCGCACGTGGGGGCGATCCTCCCGCCCGGCGGACTGCTCAGCGGCTCGAAGGTATCGTCGGCAGGCAGCGTCCGCTCGCTCGGCACCTCTGGCGACATCGCCGCTGTGCGCACCACCGTCCTCATGACGTCGATCCTCGAGTGCTGTGCACACGACCGCGAGAGCATCCGCGCCATCCACGCGTGGATCAAGGACGAGGTCAAGAAGGTGCTCTAGCGGACGCCGTGTGCTCTCCTTAACTCTCCTGCCGACTGCGCGTCACTCGTCGTCCTCGCTCTCATCGTAGTCGTCGTCCTCCGCCACGACGGCGTCGCCAGTCTCCGCTGCCGCCAGTTCCTCTTCCAGTGCGCGCAGCAGCTGCGCCTCTGGGTCGCTGCTCGCGTCTCCTCCCTCTCCACTTGGTGTTGGCTCAGCCGCTTCTCGTCCACTTGGAACTGCGCCAGAGGCAGCAGAAGGAAGTGGCGAAGGGGTGTCGCGGGACTTGTGGTCGCGCGGAGACAGCGTCTGCGGCGGCCAGTTTGCCGATTTCGCAGCGCTCTCTTTGAGTGCGGATGGAACGGCGCAAGCGTTGTCAGTGAGAGCGGGTGGCGCGGGGCGGGGTGAGTCGCCGGCGCCGTCGCCGTGGTCGTCCGCCGCGCGAGGCCGCTTCCTCGTCGTCGGCATCTTCGTCGCCATGTTTCAGAAATTTACAAAAAGCACCCACCATGAGCAACTATCGTAAATCTGAAAAAATAAGCAGAGTGAATCCATCTATTTACAATATCGCTCAAACTAGGCACATCTTTGAAAAATTTCCAAGTATCCACGACTAGTTCGCGAATGTGTGGTGGCTGGTTTTTCCCGCGCACTCTTGAAAACGACCGCGAACGCCCCAGCACGGTTGACGACGTACGTGGATGGACGGGAGGCGCGCGCCACATGGCGCTCGGTGTCCGATCAGAGGACGGCGTCGGCGTCGGCGTGGCACATGGTTGGACATGCGCATGCTGCAGTGAAGCTTACCATCACTCTTCTCTCTCGCCCGCTCGATGCGCGTACGCAAAGGCAGCGCACAAGCAAGCAAGCGCCTTCCTCCCACGATGCCGACCGCGCTCTCGCCCATCAAGTCCAAGCGGCTCGATGAGAAGTCGACGCTGCAGGTGCGTGTGTTTGCGCGATGGGGGGCCGAGCGATAGAGAGAGGGAGAGGGAAGCGCCGGCGCTGACGCCGTGTCTGCCGCCGCCGCCGCCAGGTGCTCAACGGACGCCTGGAGCTCTACGTGCTCCGCGTGAAGGAGATGGAGGACGCCAAGAATGTTGCCGAGCGCGAGCTCGACACCATCCGCCAGCGCATGCAGGCGGACATCGACGCGCTGCGCCTGCGGCTCTCCAAGGAGCTCGAGGAGACGCGGAAGTGCGTGTGACGCGCGACGCGAGCTGTGACGCGTGGTGGGTGGGCGGCTGGCTGACGCGTGCGACGTGGCACAGGAAGCTGGACGTGGAGCTGGACCAGAAGGCGCGGCTGCAGGTGCTCGAGCAGGAGCAGCACGTGGAGCTCGTGAAGCTGCGCGCGCAGGTGAAGGAGCTGGGCGAGATCCGCGCGCTGGCCGAGAGCCTGCAGGTGGAGCTGACGAAGGAGCGCAGCCACGCGACGTCGTCCAAGGAGACGCTGTCTGTGCAGACGACGCAGCTGCAGTCGGCGCGCCGCCTCATCAAGGACCTCGAGCGCGACAACCGCAGCTTCCAGGCGTCGATCAGCGACATCACGACGGAGCTCGAGGACCTGCGGAAGAAGAGCTCGGACTTCGACCTCACGCGCGACGTCGAGATCACGACGATCCGCAAGGAGATGAACCAGAAGCACCAGGAGGCGCTCGCGCAGTGGAAGAAGGACACGGAGGAGCGCCTCCACGCGGTCGAGAAGGAGGTGCGGCACTACTTCGAGGGCGTCGTGCTGGGCTACAAGAGCCAAGTGGAGGAGCTCGCCGCGGAGCTCGACGCGACCAAGAAGGAGGCCGACCGCACGGCGATCGACTACGAAGAGAGCCTCCAGGTGCGCCAGTCGCTGACGGAGAAGGTGGCGCACTTGGAGCGCGAGTACCGCGAGGAGCGCACCAAGTTCAAGGAGGACCGCAAGAAGTACGAGGTGACGCTCGAGCACTTCCGCTCGTCCCGGTTCGCCAAGGAGCAGGAGTTCAACGACCTCATGGACGTGAAGATCGCGCTCGACGCGGAGATCACGGCGTACCGCCGCATCCTGGACCGCGAGGAGGTGCGCGTGGGTCTCCCGACGCCGACGAGCACGAAGGCGACGCAGCGCAAGCGCAAGAGCGAGAGCGCTGCGAGCGCTGCCGCGAAGCGCGCCAAGCGCGCGGTGTCGACTGTGCAGATCGTGCACCTGGACTTGGAGAAGGACCGCATCGAGCTGGAGAACACGGGCGACAAGCCTGTGTCTCTCGCCGGCTGGGAAGTGCGTGGTCGCGCGGAGAACCAGGTGTTCCGGTTCCCGAGTTCCTACAGCATGCGGCCAAAGTCCAAGATGACGGTGTACTCCAGCAAGCGCAACAAGAACGCCAAGGACGAGCGCAACCCGAAGGAGGACTCGTTCCTTGCGACCAAGTTCTCGCTGAACGCGGCGGGCGACTTTGCCGTGCTGCTCACGGCAGACGGCGTTCCCGTGAGCACCCGCGCCGAGGGTCTCTCTGCGGACGAGGTGAAGGCGCTCGAGGCGGAGTTCAAGAGCGAGCTCGACGGCGAGGATGCTCCTCCTGGCGAAGGCGTACGTGGCTGCGAGTCTGCACTTGCTTGTAACTGTGTGGATGCTGACGCGAGCTCTTCTGTGTGGTGGTTGGCAGTGCGGGATCATGTAAAGCGGAGTGCGCCGCTGCTTCTGTACAGAACAAGTATGCGAGAGCGAAGAGAGCGAGAGAGAGAAGACGAGAGAGAGCGATGGCAAATGGAGAGGAGGTTGTATCGTCTGCTCTCCTCCAGTCTACTCGTTCGACCCCTTGCTTCTGTGCGTTGCAGGGCCTTCCGCGAGCGAGTTGGATGCGCGCGAGTGACGACGCATCGTGTCGGTTGATTGGAGAATGTCGAGGTTTCTTGAGAGCGAGATTGCTGCAGTGCAAGCCGCGCTTAGTGTCTCCAGAAGCCTGCCACGTTCCAGTGCACGTATCGGAAAGGGTGTCGTAGGAAGACTCGCGAGCTCGAGACTCTCAGTCGTGGCCAACTGCTCGTCTGATGGTGAACCCACCGAAGTACGGATCGACAACCGCAGTCGGGAGATCGTGGTCGCGCCTGTGCTGTACTTGTGAAGTCGTGTATGCGCTCGAAGTCAAGAGTGAAGTTTCGACGGGGTTTCGAGGAGCAACGGAATCGTGATGACCTTGTTGCCCTGAACGCGTCTGGAGTGCAGCACCTCCATCACTGCCTCCATCTCGGACACTTTGACCAGACCAACTCGTATCTCGGATCGCGCTCTCCCTGTTCGTGTTCGCTGGCGCTGGCTCGTGACTTCCTATTGTCTCTGACTCATGTCTGCCACGGCCACGACTTGAGCCACCGCCTCGATCGTAGTAGCTCTCGCGAAGCTGCTGCCGACCAAACGCACACGCATTTAGGAGGTAGACCTAGAAGCGGCATCATGCTGTACGTCGCACCGATGAAAGCACTGGGGCGTGTCGACCAGGAACCGAGCTTGAGACTCGTCCAGCGAATGATGTGAACTTCGTTGATGTTGGCTACCAGACATTGACCATCTGTTCTGTATGAGTTGGTGTTGGTGGTGTTGGTACAGCTAGTGGCGGTGCAGTCCTCGCGTGCGACTGAAGTAGCTGTTGAAGCTCGTTGGTTAAATCGATACTCACTTGAAAAGGTAATAGGTTGCAGTGTCCATAATTGTAATATTTCAATATTAATACAAACGTCCAGCCATATCACGTCGCAGATATCCCTCGCCAATCAAGTGTGTCCATTCAAAATCATCCTGTGCTCACACGTCGCAGGACCCTCCAGTATAGAAACACCTAGCCAAACCACGTCGCAGATAATCCTCGCCAATCAAGCGTGTCCTTCAGAATCGACTCGTGCTCACACGTCGCAGGACGACAGCACCTCCATCGCTCTCTCTCCTTCCATCCTCCGAAGCTACCAACCGACCGCTTGCTCGCTCGCGTCCGCCTGAGCCCCTCCTTGTACCAGCAGCAGCCCCCGAGCTCCTGCATCACACCACCCGCGTCGCCCTCCCTTTTCCTCTTCCCCTCGCAGCACCGCACCATTCACCACCACCATCGACAGCATGACCGAAGCGCGGCTGGAGAATCCCAATAGTCGTGGTTCCGCGAAGCTCAACCCGGCAGCCAAGAGCTTCGTGCTCAACACGGCAGCACCTGTGTGGACGCCGTCTGCGCCACTGGGCGCCGCTGCTCCTGCTCCTACTGCTGCTGCTGCGCAGCCGCTGCGCTCGCCCGTGCTGGCGCCGGTGTCGTCGCCTGCGCCGAAGCTCAAGGCGAAGGCCAAGCCATTCATACCCTCGGGTACGTGCACCGAGTGCAGCGGTGATACCAGAGAGAGAGAGAAAGAGAGAAAGAGAGAAAGAGAGAAAGAGAGAAAGAGAGAAAGAGAGAGAGAAAGAGAGAGAGAGAGAGAGAGAGAGAGAGAGAGAGAGAGAGAGAGAG
>JAASFS010000914.1:0-10635 GCA_023333865.1 Globisporangium perplexum | reverse complement strand
GCCTTTCAACCGCTTGGCAAGAGACTGACGAGTCTGGGACTTCTCGTCTTCGCTGTGACTGGATGGAGGATTGATACGAGTGCAGTCGAGTCGCGGAAGCAAGTGACTTGATCGAGTTGCTTCGCTCGTGCTGCAAGGACGCCGCGGAGACTGCGATTGCCGCGTCGCGACTTGGTCTTCACGTGGAGTCATAGTTCGCGCTCTTTGTTGTCGTCGACTCAAAGTTCGTCACAGAGAACTCCGGAGCAACCAGCGTACCTTGTACAACGATGCTGGTGTTGCTAGCGCCGCGTCGTTATCGTCGTTGCTGTTCAGCACTTCAAGGTCGGCGGAGTACGAGAGTACGGAGCGGTGGCTATGGTCGTCACAGCGCACTGCGACGAGCGGACTTCCAAGTGGCGTCGGTGGCTATCCGCGGTGCAGGCAAGCTGACTCACTGCGACTCTGCAACGTGGCAACCGCGGATCTTCGAGAGCTTCAAGAGCTTCGAGCTTCGAGTTTCGAGCGCGACTTGCGCCAGCCTCGCGGCGCGCGTGAGTCACGAGTGCATCGGTAGTCGCCACCAGTGGACGATGCAGTCGATGGACAGATCGGCGGCGGACGGATACTGCCTCTGACGTGGCGCGGCGAATGCAGAGAGAGCGGCGGTGGCGCAAGGCGTCCGCTCCGGCGCCTTCGTCGTCGTCATGGTCGTCGGTCTTTTTCCATCGTCACCTTTGAGTGTTCGTGGGCGACCTTGCCAGTCCCGCTGCTTGGAGCTCTGTCGGTCGGCGAGCAGCTTGACTGGTTCGCAGCGAGCAAGGAGACCTCGATCGACATCGAGAGCAAACTCGTCAATTTTGTGTGGGAGATGTTGCCCACTCATGATGCTCATGATGGCTTGATTTACTCAGTAGTGTTCATACAGCAGTACATATTCGCAGCCTATCACTGCAGTATTTATTTAAATGAGGATATCACATTCATGTATAGTTCTTCAAGCTTGGGGTCCGGCGTCACAGTCTCGGAGATCGCGAAGATGTATCACACTGCGAAGGGATCACGACACTTTTGTGCTGAGATGAGCTCGAAAAGCGAGCATCCGCTTGGAGAACTCCCTCGGTTTCCGCTCGCTCGTGCTTTCTCCCCCAAAAGCGAGCACGAGCAATCGCTGGCGAAATGCGTTCTCTCTCGGATGTTGTTCACGCTCGTTGTTCACGCTTTCTCCGTATCGTTCTCCTCCTTTCGCCCTGGTCTTCATGCTCACAGACGAAGAAGAACAACACGACAGGCAGGACAGGCAGCCCACGCTCTCTCTCTCTCTCTCTCTGGATGAGTGTGGCGAAAATGTGCCGGGTATCGCACGCACCACTGAGAAAATACGCGCGGACATCGGCGACACGACACGACATGACCATGAATCGCCCCGCATTGCATTGTGGCTGCGGTGCGCGCAGCGCAACACTGTCAGCTACCATGAGCAGAAGCTGCAGCTCGCAAGACGCGAGGACAGCGAGCTTTGTATCTCGCATCGGTGCATTTTACAAAAAACATACAAAAACTGAGTCCACAAACGCGCCTTTTATGGTCGCCTCGCGATTGCAAAAACCGGATGCCGCTTACTCAAAACAAATGATCTTTGCAAACCACTCGCGATTTGTATGCTCGTTAAAAATCGCCTGCCTCGTCTGAAGCTTTTTGAAGTGTTTTGCTCGCTCATTTCTGAATTCGCCGAGTCCCGAGCAAGCCGCCCGCCCGCCCGCCCGCCAACACGAGAAGCTCGCGCGCCACCACGATGGAGAACCCGCTGCGCGTCACGCCCGTGCCCTCCGCCTCCTCTTCTCCCTCTTCCTCTTCGTCGGGGCTGCGGCGCTCATCGACCTCCTGGAAGCTTGCGAACATGGGGCAGCTGCTCGACGACAGCGCCGCAGAGAACAGCAGCAGCAGCAGCAGCGACGCCGGCAGCAGCCCGAGCGGCAGCCCGCGCCGGCTGATGCGCAAGCCGCCGCGCCACTCGAGTGTGCCCATGTGCGCGCAGATCCTGCTCAAGCTCTGGCAGCGCGAGCTGCGGCGCCCCGACGTGTCGATCACGAGCGACCTCTTCGAGGACCTGCACGCGTCGGACGAGCAGGCGTTCTTCCTCGTCGACCGCATGCAGCGCATGGGCTTCAACATCGCGCTGCCGCAGTTCTTCGCGCTACGGCGCTGCTGCATCTACAGCGTGCTGCTCGTCGCGCTCTGAGGCGCTCGCGTGTCGTATCGTGTGTCGCGTGTCGTATCGTGTGTCGCGTGTCGTGGTCGTCTCCCTCAAGTCCGTCGCCCCGCGCGTGTCATGGCAGTAGCAGTAGCGCGTAGCAGTATCATAGCATCGAATACCATAGTCCGTTCACCCGTTCGACCTCCGCTTGCGGCTCGTTCATTTGCGCAGTGGGTGGAACTGCTTCTGCGCGCTCGCCCTACTCGCCCGCGCGAGCCGCGTGTTCGCGCGCGACGAGCGGCGCCGGAAGTCCGTGTCGCCGCCGACGGTGCCCGGGTCCACGTACTGCGGTCGCGGGTACGGGATGCGGTAGTGCAGCGCCACGTCCACCTGGTCGTGGCCGGCCTGCACGAGCTCCGCCGCGGCGCGCGGGTCGCTCACGTCGCGGTTCTCCTCGAAGCGCGTCCTGGTGAGCGGGTCGCATAGAGAGTGGCGCACGCATGTGAGCGCCAGCGAAGAAAGGCACGCGAAGCGATAGCCCGTCCTCAATATTGGGGAGCGAAATGCCTGCGCATATGTGCAGACCCTCAACCGGACACACTGCATACAGGCGACTGCGCAGGAGCGCTCCGAGAGGGACGCAATGACGCACCTCGCCTCGCGCCGGATCCACTGCTGCTCCACGGCGCCGCCCTCCCCTGCGTACAAACCAGAGCCGGTTACTCGCGCGTCTAGCCGGTCACTGTATGGCGAGCGATGCGGTCGTCCGCCCAGCAACGCTCCGCGCACTTCACACACGCACACGTCCGCGCGACCCGCAGGATGCGGCGGTAGAGCGCGAGCGCCATCCTTCAAACAAAAAGTGAGCGCAATTATTGTGTATTCCTCATGTATATCACTATTGACAGCAAACAGCCAATGACCTCGTTTACTTCACTACCAAAATACCAACCGATCCGCGAGAGGTCGTGGTCGTCGCAGACATCGCCGCGATGGTCGGCGTGCTCGTGTGCAAGAACGACGGCAGCTTCGAGCTCGAGGCGGCGGACGTGCCCGCTGCGGCGCTCGCGTCGTGGGACGCACTCAAAATGCACCTGGCGCGCGTCTTGTACTGCGAGGAGGAGCTCTTCGCGGTGGCGACGCCCGCTGAGGTGGCGCTCTACCGCCTGCCCGACGGCGAGAGCGTCCCGGAGCTCGTGCGCGCGCTTATGCTCGGCGGGACAAACAGCAGTAGCACCGGTGGTAACAGCAACAGTAGCAGCGCTCTCCGAGGCGTCAGCGAAGACGCGGAGGACGATGACGATGACTTCAGCGATAGCATCGAGCACCACGACGACGAGCGCGCGCAGATCGCGGCGCTCGTGTCGCCCGAGTCGCGTTGGGTGCTCGACATCTTCAGCTCGCCGATGCGGCGCCAGAGCGACTTGGCGCAGCAAACCGACTACGCGCTGCGCGGCGTGCGCAAGAGCAGCCTCGCGCCGCCCGGCGGCAGGTGCGCAGCCCTAGCGGAGGGGGCGGAGTACGTGCTCGTGGCTGCTGACTGTGCTGCCGCCTGGTGCGGCGTGGGTGCTTGGCTCGCTTCCTGCAGGCGCGCGAGCGCGATGTCCACACCCATGTCGTCGGTCGCGACGGTGCTGCACGGCACGACGCTCGCCGCCCCCTGCGCGCTCGGCAACGAGCGCTTCGCCGACAGCAGCAGCAGCGGCAGCAACGCGGCGTCGAGTGCGTACAGCGAGCCGTACATCCACATCGGCACATGGGTGCCGCTCATGGTCACCGACAAGAGCAAGAGCGGCGCAGGCGGGGGGAGCAGCAGTAGCAGCGGTAGCAGCAGTAGCACGAGCGCCGCGTCGCTGCTCGGCCACGTACTCAAGCCGCTCGCGAGCGAGTACGAGGACGTGCTCGTGACGACGAACCGCGCGCGCGAGTACATCAGCCGCTTCCGGCGCGTCGGGCGACCCGTGACGATCCACTCGATCCAGACAACGCTGCTGCCGCTCGCGGTCGCGAGCCCGAACGCGATCTCGCACCAGGGCCCACGCGTGCTGTACGAGGGCGTGTACACGCTGAGCGAGGTCGAGGCGCAGCGCGGCTTCCTCCAGGCCGTGCGGCTATGGTTCTCCTTCGACTGCGAGCAGACCGTGAGCGTGACCAAGGTGCACGGCGCGCTCGGGCTCAAGCCGCTGCGGCAGCAGGACGGCTGGATCGTCGTGCAGGCGCTGCCGGGCTCCCCGGCCTTCGATGCGGGTATGCGCGGCGACGAGGCGTTCCTCACGCACGTCAACGGCGTCGACGTGTCGCCGCACGCGTTCCCAGCGGTCGGCAGCAGCGCGAAGCAGTCGCAGCAGCAGCAGCAGCAGCACGCCGCGGGCAGCCACACGCACGTGAGCTGGAAGGAGAGCGTCATCCCGCTCGTCGACAAGTGCGAGACTTGCATCTTCACGTTCTTCTGAGCGGCGCGCGGCGGCGTCTTAAGCGCATGCATCTCTTGTCATCAGAACAGTTCACATGAGCAGCTATCTTTGGTGCCGCGATGTCGAAGACCGGAGGTCAAGACCTCCAGTGCACCAGAGGCATCAGAGTCCGATCTCCTCCTTCCTCTTCTTGTCTCCCTAGGCGATGGCGGCGTTCAACAACATCCCGGCGCGCTCGCGGGAGCAGCGCGACGCGCTCCAGGACAAGGAGCAGCGCGAGAAGGAGCGGCTGCGGCAGCGCAAGGAGGGCTTCGTGCGCGTCGACACGGCCGCCGCGGGTGCCGCGATGCTCGTGTACGCGGCCAAGAGCCAGGGCTTCATGTCGGACGCCGACCGCTTCCACTCGGACACCGCCGGCGAGGAGCGCGCGCACCGCGAAGAGCGCAACGCGCGCGCCAAGATCCAGCTCGAGCGCAGGCGCTACGACAGCGTGCAGCGCGAGATCCAGCGCTGGAGCGCCATGGACGCCGCCGGCGCTGAGGAGGAGCGGCGCGTGGCGGCGCTGCGTCAGAGCGGCGCCAAGGCGCGGCGCAACAAGGGCGGCGAGGCCTTCAACCCCATCACGCTCCAGTACAACGACGGCAAAGACGGCCAGCGGCTCCAGGCCGCCGACCAGGCGGTCAAGCACCGCGCCGTCGTGCGCGCGCAGAACCTGCAGCACCACAACTCGCGCGAGGGCATCAACCCGATCACCGGCGAGCCCGTGCGCCGCATCGCGGTCCGCGACCTACTTCCACCGCCACAGTAGACAACACACAAAGAGCGCTTCATTCCCTTGAAAGTGCTCGCTTCGTTCACACCAGGATCATCTCGAGTCGCTGGGGAACGAGGCTCGCAGCCGCTGTCGTTCGCGGCTCCGGTGCATGCACCATGGAACGTGGGTAGTGAGCCCCCATTGGACGGCGCGGGACCGTGTTAGGCGAAGTCGCCCGACTTGAGCAGCGTGCGCAGCGCGTACGCGACTTCGACCGCGCTCGGGCGGTTCTCGCGGTGGAGCGACAGACACCGCATCGCGATGTTTACGACCTCGAGCGGACACGTCTGCGCGAACGTCGGCAGCAGGTTCCCCATCGCCACCATCTGCAGGATCGCCACGTCCGCCAGGCGGTTCCCGTTCGGCCCCACGACGTCCTCGTACGGCAGCGCGTGCGTGTCGATCTCCGACAGCACGACGCCGAACGCGAAGATGTCGCACGTCTGGTCGTAGTCGCTGCTGCCGGAGATCACCTCCGGCGCGAGCCACCGGCCCGTGCCCACGCCCGTCGTCATCGTCGCCGTCTCCGACCGGAAGCGCGCGATGCCAAAGTCCGACAGCTTCGCGCGCATGTCCGCCGTCAACAGCACGTTGCGCGACTTGAGGTCGCGGTGCACGAGCGGCGGCGAGAACGAGTGCACGTACACCAGCGCCTCCACGACGTCGATCGCGATCTGGAGCTTCTCGTGGGTCCAGTTGCGCGGCGTCGTCGGACGCTCCAGGTACCGCCGCAGGTCCCCGCCGTCCATGTACTCGAAGAGCGCCTGCAGATCCGACTCGATCGTCCACGCCACGCCTACGAGCGACACGATGCGCGGGTGATCGAGCTTCGACACGAGTTTGATCTCCGCGACGAAGCTCTGCGTGTTCTGCCAGTTCGCTTCGTCCTTCTTCAGCCGCTTGCACGCGACGTCGCGGTTCTTGCGGTACTTGGCGAGGTACACGACGCCGAACGCGCCGCTGCCGATCTTGCGCACGTCCTCGATGTCGTCCGTGTTCACCTGCAGCGACAGCAGATCCTGGTCGTTCCACAGCGAGATGGTCTCGCGATCACCCGCCTTGCCGCTCGAGCCGTTCGGGAACGTGTACGTCTGCCCGACCGTCGACTTCATCGAGCTGCTGCTCCCGCCGGACTTGCGGCGACGGTACCAGACAAAGCCCGCCACGATCGCGATGAACGCGATGGCGCCGAGGACGCCGCCGACGATGGCGCCAGTGTTGCTCGAGCCGCCGCCGTTGTTGCTGTTGATCGTGGCCGTCGGGTTGGAGCCCGTGCTCGCGACGCACACTGCGACGCCGCCGACCCGCCCTTCCGTCGCAGAGCTGCCGCACGACGACGGAGCGTTGAACGTGTCGATCGAGAGCAGCGTGAGGTTGCCAAGGAACCCCGCTTGCTCCGGCGTCAGCACGACGTTCGAGAACGCGTTCGCGCCGAGGTACAACGTCTTGAGCTTCGCCATCGAGAAGATCCGCGGCGGGATGCTCGTAAGTGTGTTGCCCGACAGATCCCTGCACAACAACACTGTGCGTGAGGCTCTCGGTCGATCGTCGACCGCAGCTCAAGGTCGCACGCTACGCACAGTGTCGTGACGCTCGGGAAGTCGCCGTCGAAGCTCGTGAGGCTGTTGGTCGAGAGGTTGAGGAACTTGACGCTTGGGAGACTGAACTTGATCGGGTAGCTCACGAAGTAGTTCTTCGACAGGTCCCTGTCGTCGCATTCGTTCGTTCGTTCGGCGGCGTCAGAACAGAGTACGCATCGATACACAGACACATACACACACACTCTCTCTCTCGTCACGTACAGCATCTCGAGCGACTTCATGGCCGCCAGGTCGGCCGGGAGCTCCTTCGACACGCAGTTGACCATGCTGAAGTTCTTGAGCTGTGTTGGGAATGTCGATTGCGGGAACTGGTCCAGCTGGAGGTTCGCCAGCACTCTGAACACGTCACGCCATCCAGCAGGCAGCGTCAGTGTTCTCTTCGTGCTGTCGTCACGGCCACCGCCTTCGTCGTCTACGTACAGCGCCTCAAGCTGCGTCTGCGAGCTCAGCAGCTCCGTTGAGATCGCCACCTTGGCCACCTTGCCGCGCTGTCCGTCGGTGCTCGTCCCGCCCGCAAGCACGCTATTCAATCACCACGGCCACTCAGTCTTCCCCACACCCACACCATTCCACACCAGCAGCTCCATTTCCTCCTCCTCGCCCACGTACACGCGCTTGGTGGCGTTGAGGAACTTGAGCGGCTCGATGTTCTGCAGCACGTTGTTGCTTTTGGAGGGTAGCTCGCTGGTCAAGTCCGTGAGTGTGTCCTCGTTCTTCTCCCACGCGGCTTTCTCGTCCGCGGTCCAGTTGCTCTCCCAGTTGCTCACGCTGTCGCCGAACGGGATGAGGAACGTGTAGGCGCTGAAGTCGATGATGCCGCGATCCGCGTTGTCGGTCTTGCCGGTCGAGAAGCACTCGTAGGCGCACGAGCCGCCGTCGCCCAGCGAGCACTTGGAGAACGTGGTGCCGAGCGTGCAGAGCGTCGTGTTGGCGCTGCTGGCGTACGCGATGCACGGGCGACCCTCGAAGCACTTGCCCTCGCAGCTCGACGTCAGCGCCGTCGTCTTGCGCGCGCACTCGGCGGCGAGCGCCGCGCGGAAGCTCAGCGTCACCGTCATCGCTGCTACGGTCGCGGCCGCGATGAGCGCGCGAATGGAGGACTGGTGGTGGCGCATGCAGGGCAGGGCGAGTGGGGCGAGTGGGGCGAGTGGGGCGAGCGAGCGCGACTCCCTCTCTATCACCGCTACAGGAGCTCTTCGCGGTTGGCGGATGACAAAATGGCATTTTTCTATGGAGAAAGTGGAGCGATGTGATGGGCCAAAAGCCAGTGAGTTTGAGAACTTCTGAGGAAATCTGAGGATTCCGTCTGAGAACGAACCTGAAAATCCAACTTGTGGGAGAAGAACGCTTGGCGCTCAACGAAAGCGACGGCGCCAACTCAGCCACGAAAGCGACCAGCAATGCGACGTACCACGAGAGAGAGAGGAGAGAGAGAGCGGCGGAGCGAGGTGTCGGTGCCACAGCGTGTTCAACCTCGCTTTCCAGGACTTGTCCACGACCTTAGTTGGCCGCACGGGTGGTGGATAGCCCTCGAAACATCAAGCCCTTGACCCTGGATATCGCCGCGCGAGCACGCATGCTGGCTGCACGGGCGGCGACAGGCAAGTCTGGCAGCATTCGGATCGGCAGAGCTGGGGTCGAGTGAAGACGGCGAACTAAGGCTCGATCGCAACGCAACCTCTGGCATGATCCTCGGGTCGACTGTGCACTCGACAGTGATGCAGTGATTACCAGATCAACCTGGATGAAGGGAAACGATACGCTTTGCGACGCGACACGGTTTGCACCAACTCAGTTTCGATCCCCAACGTAGCGTTCTGGTCAGCGGTACCGCGTCAAGTTGGTGTGCACGAGCAGGTGCATTCAGAGCGTGGGTGACATGGTTGAACACGAAGGTGTAGTTGTCACGCAAACGGTGTCCGAGCAGCCGAGTCAACGCGTGGTATGATTGGTGGGAACATTTCCTGTTGATCGCGATCACCGTGTCGACTTCAGCTGTGGTGAGCTCACCGGTGACCATGCGAACCAAGTCAAGTACGAGTCGTGGTACACGATCATGACTGAGTCATTCAGGGCCAATGGCAAGCGCTGCTACTCCCGCCAAGCAAGCAGTCCGCTCGGATTCACGACGAGCCGGACCAACAAGATCCTCGTTGCATACCTTGCATGTCATGCATTGCCCTTACTCCACAAGACGAGAAGGGCCACACAAGTGCTCTGGGTGTGCAGGACGACATCAAGTGCCGATGGCAATCGAAAGCGCGGGGTGTCGCTTGATGCTGCTTGCGCTCGGCTTCGCGGCGGTTCTCTTCGTCGAATTCGTAATCTCCGCGCCGTGTCCGCTGGTGCCCAAAGCCACGCTCACATTTGAGTGCGGTGACGTTTGCAAGAGCGAGCAGCCGTGCATGGCCGCAGGAACCGTGCGGAGCAGCGCGAGTCTCGAAGCCGGTGCCAACTCCTTCAACTTCACCAACTCCTCCTCCAGATTCTCGGAGTACATGTGCTTCACCATCGACACGACCGCTCCGAGCTTGTACACCACGTTCGAGCTCCTCATCCCGTTCGACGCCGCCGCGAGCGCTGCTCTCAGCACAGTGAAGTCGTGGGAGACGTTCGGTGGGTCAAACCGGATCGACACGGACACGTTTGTGTGTGTGAACAACAGAAAACTTGCGTGGATCGCGCTGTTCCTGGGCATCCCCAAGACTGCAACGGATGTGTGCGTATGATAGCTGTGCGAACCGAGCGCGCTGACGAAAGCAAAAGCGCTCATCGTCATGTGAGTCTGGGCGGTCGTGGCGTCACGATGACATAGCACCGTTCAAACCCACCCTTACGCTTACTGTAACAGGACGTTGGCATTCAGCGGACTGAACGCACCACGACCTCAAGTCGCGCAACGTGCTGCTCAACACGAGCTTGCGCGCCAAGCTGACGGACTTTGGCGTCTCGCGGTTCCGCTCCGAGTCCGACACGATGACGGTGGGGGTCGGCACGGGTCGCTGGCTCGCGCCGGAGGTCATCATGGGGGACGGCAGCTACGGTCCGGCCGCCGACATCTTCTCCTTCGGCGCCGTGCTCTCGGAGCTCGACACGCACCAGATCCCGTACGCGGACGCTCGTGGCGCGAACCACAACTCGCTACCGGACGTCGCGGTGCTGCAGCTCGTGGCTTGCGGCTCGCTGACGCCGACGCTGAGCGCGGGGTGTCCCGCGAAGATCTCAGAGCTTGCGCGCCGGTGCTTCTCGCTGAATCCGTCCGAGCGTCCGAGCGCACCGCAGGTCGCGTTCGTCCTGCGAACGATGAAGAAGAACGCCGACTGGTTGTAGATTTGCTGGCGTCACGGATCTTGTGTGACCCGAGATCATTCGTACGACGCATGTCCTCCTTGATAACTCGATATCCTGACCATGTTTGCTAACGTGAAGTGTCCGCTGTGATCGCTCTCGATGACTATCGTGGTTGCGATGAATGCGCTCAAACAAGGAAACACGAGGCAACAAGAGTATCCCCTCACGAGCTGATCTCACGCAGCAAGCAGCAGACATTCAGGCGTCCATGTGTCCTTGTGTCATGTTCCGCCATGAGCGGCGACCAGTTCGAGTGTACTTCGAAGTACGGAATGGATT
>JAASFS010000913.1:0-10644 GCA_023333865.1 Globisporangium perplexum | reverse complement strand
GGATTAAGACCCCTGCCTGCTGCCTCTGCGCGCACCACCGCGCGCTTAATCCGCGCTTTTAGTCGGCTCGGCACCGCGAATTACGTGCACCCCTCCAGACAACTCGAGAGATTCGACCGCCTCACCTCGCGAGCCTTTTTGCCGTAACCTGACCCACACGCGAATCTCCAACGTCCCCGAGATTTTCTGTCAAACACGCGAATCTCGCGAATCTCCGGGCTGCGGTACCATTGTGTCGTTGCCGCACGGCAGCTTCTGTCAGGACCCCGCGACCTCGTTTGGCGTCGCGATCTCGTGGCTCGAACTCGAGTTTTTCAAGTCGCTTTTGGCTGAGTGAGAGTTCGCTCGAACGAGTGGTTCGCGCTCACTGAGGGGGGCGCGCGATGGCCTGGTCATGTGGCTTTGGTGGACACCCAAGTGCTACAGCAACCGAGCAGCGAATCTCGAGCCCGAGCAGAGCAAGAAGTGCGCGGGTTAGTACGCTGGGGTTAATACTCGTACTAATAATAGTCGAATAATTCGATCTACATTTTAGTAGAGATCAAAATGATAGTGAATTAATTCTCGTACTTATCTGCATAAACTTTACTGAACCGTTTGCACTCTTTACCTTATGCAAAGTATGTGAGACTACACAAACAGATTGCACCTCCTTTTCCATTTGCACACTTTATCTCACTCAAATTATACCCACCACCTCTAATCATCGAAGTGTCCAAGTCGCCAACAGCGAACATGACGATGAGCATCAGGATCACGAACCTGCGCGAGGGCGACGCGCTGCCGCACCCGCTTGTGCTGCTCGAGGGCGTCGTCACGACAGCCGGCGACAGCGCCTTCCGCAGCAGCGAGCCGCTGGTGCTGGAGGCGCGCGTGGGTGCCTCGCGCAGCTGTGTGTGGCCCGTGGCGGCATTTTCAGGCGCGTTCAAGGCGCTCGTGCTGCTGCCCTCCCCCGGCGCCTTCATGCTCACCCTGCGGCTGCGCGGCGCGCTCGACGAACCGCATGTAGGTCCGCGCTGCGAGCGCGTGTTCTCTACCGCGTACGCGCCGCCGTCTACGACGCACGTTGTGCGCTTCTACTACCAGAAGAGCGCAGACGCGCTCGCGACAGGCTTCGACGCGCCGCCGGGCGTGGACACGTCTGACGACGCTGCACTCGCGCGCATCCGCTTGAACGCGCTGCTGCTGCAGACCGCGACGGCCGAGATGCTGTGCGCCGCGGGGCTGCCGCGCCGTACGTTCGCGGTGGAGCTCGCGGGCGACGGGCTTCCGCTCGTGCGCGTGCTGCGCTCCTCGTTCTCGGACGCGACGGCGCGCGCCATCTCGGACCAGGAGCTCATCCGCCGCGTGCACGAGGACATCGACGCACAGGGGCTCGACGCGCACGCTGAGCTCCAGTTCAAGCATGCCGTGATCCTCGGCTGCTCGACGTTCAACCCAGCGACGCAGCGCGCAGATGGCCACACGGCGCTCGGCGGCGAGAAGGTCGGCGTCTTCGGTTCCTGCGGGCTGCACACGTGGCCGCGCCACCTGGGCGAGGTGACGGCCGCGTGGCTCGACAACCGCAAGATTGACACGTGCGCGCTCCTGGACGACAGCTGCTACCGCGGCACGCACTGGGCCAACTACGCCACGGGCATCGGCGCCTTCCTGCACGAGCTCGGACACACGTTCGGGCTCGGACACGCGGAGACGGGCATCATGGGCAGAGGCTTCGACGACATGAACCGCCTCTTCAGCGTGTACGAGATCGACCCGCACTGCGGCCAACCGGGCTTCCATCCGCCGCACGTCGGCGACGGGCGAGTGCACGTGAACCTCTCGGCGGTGCGCGAGGTGGCGGGCCCCGCTGGTGCGCACTGGAACAGCGGCTCGGCGCGCATCCTGCAGCACTGTCCGTGGATCTCTGGCGCGCCGAAGCGGTCGAAGCGTGTGCCGAGCGTGAGCTGGGTGCACGACATCTGCGGCCCGATCGGTCGAGGTGAGTACGACGGCCAGCAGATTGCGTTCGAGAGCGGCACTCACCGACCCAGCAACGACCTCGGCGCAGTACTCGTAGACTTTGCCAGCTTCCTCAACCGCATCCAGACCTTCTCGCGTGCCGAAGTCGCGTGTTGGGACAGCAGCAAGTGGCGCTCGAGCGGCGACCAGCATCTGTTCGTTCTGGCGGACGGTGAGTACGTCACCCGCGTCGACGTGCGCGCGATGGCGTTCATCGACGGCGTTCAGCTCCACACCAACCTCCGGTCGTCGCGCTGGTTCGGAGGGTTTGGCGGCGTGCTGGAGGTGCTCAAGCCCACGCACGGCTGCAAGATCCACGCTTTCTTCGGCACACTCGGCGATAACTACGTCGGAACGCTCGGTGCGCGCTGCAGCCCGATCTCCCCTGGTGCTGGCAGTGGTTGCCATGACACCGCTTCGAGCTTCGCTGCACACGCAGACCTCACGGCGTCGATGCCTCCGTTCCCGTCACCGACTGTCGGCGGACTCGCGCTGAGCGACGGCGAGCAGTTCCAGTTCACGACACCACCGAGTCTCACGCTGCGTCCCCAGGCCATCGTAGTCAAATGCGACAGCTTTGTCGAGTCGGTGCGCGTGCTGTCCCGCGAAGACCACGCTGCCGCCGTCTGCGAGCAGGAGAGCCCGACGTTCGACCGGCACGAGCACGTGTTCGAACTCGTGGGCGGCGAGCGGCTCGTGCGTGTGGAGATTCGGAGCGGTCACTGGGTCGACTGTGTCCGGTTCTCGACAAACCTTCGTGTGAGCCCGTGGTTCGGCGGTGCGGGAGGCACGGACACGACAGTGCTGGAGGCGCCGGCAGGGTACCAGGTGTGCGGCTTGTTCGGCACCTGTGGCGACAACTACGTCGGCTCGCTCGGTGCGCTGTTCTGCCAGGAGCAGGCACCGTTACCATCACCAAGCCAGGGCGGGCCGAGCAGCGGGGACACCCATCAATCACCGCACATGCGCTCTCAGCCGAAGCGCTTCTCCCTGATGCAGTCTCCAGCGCCGGTGAGCGGTGCTGCTCCAGCGCCGCACACGTCCGCACTCGGCATCATTGTGGCGCTGCAGGACGACCGCGTGGCGTTCGTGCAGTCGTTCGACAGCGCGCAGGCGTTCGACGAGATCCTCGCTCGCGTGTACAGCACAGGCCACTTCGACCTGGTGAGGTGCTTCCCACTGACGCGGGACGAGCAGCTCGTGCAGGTCGACGTGAGCTTCTACCAGGTGCCAGGCGCCATCGGCGGTCCGTCGGTCGCTGTTGTCAACGGCATCTGCTTCCATACCTCCACGCGTTGCAGCTCGTGGCTCGGCGCGTTCGACGGCGCCTCGCTGCGGTTCTTCACAGCGCCGGAGGGAGACGCGATCTGCGATCTGTCCGGCGTCTTCACGAACTCGACGCTCACAGACATCGGTGGATACCATTCTCCAAGTGGGGCAGCGAGCGCGCAGCACCCGCAGTTCGTCCCCGATGGCCGAGCGCGCCTCGAGAGCTTCAGCGGCTTCGATGTCCGCCTCGAGTCGCGCTCGGAGTTCGGGCTCGAGAGCGCGCACTTGCTCAAGAAGAACGGCGGCGACCACCTGAACTGCCACGCGTGGGACTGGAAGCAGTTCCACCCGACGTCGCCATACCCGCACCGCTGGTTCATCCCCGGACGCATGCTGCTCGACAAGATCCCGATGCTTCAGCAGGACGAGAGCGGAGGCGCGCGACCGGCCACCGCGTCGGAGCTGCTCTTCAGCGAGTACATCGTCGGCGCGCTGGACTGCGGCGGGAGCTTCGGCAACGCCGCCGGTCCGCCGTCGCGACACCTGTAAGCAAGCGCACACACGATCGCCACCGTACGCGAGAACCAGGCAGCTTACCGACGATCGCCGGTCACGTCGCCCATGTCACTGCTGCTATTCAGTCGCGAACCAACCTGCTCGCTCCGCTCTCTCCTCTGCATCCATGCGTGTGTCTGCGCGTGCAGAGAGCTCTAACTCTGTTCCTCCTTCTCCAGACTCTCCGTGAACAGCAGCGCGATCGAGCTCTCGCGGAAGCCGTGCAGCAGGTCCCGGCACTCTGTCTGCGACAGCGCCTGGTACACGCCGTAGTGCTCGTCCGCGACCACGTCCGCCACCTGCAGCGACTTCTCCAGCAGTGGCCGTGCCTGCTCCACGCGCGCGCTCTCCGGGTAGAACTGCAGACGCAACACGACGCGAGCCGACTCGAGCTGCAGGTAGTGCAGGTTGAAGACCAGCAGCGGCAGGCAGAGCTGTCGGATCGCCGCCTCGTCCTCCTCACTGTCCAAGCACCGCGCCATCCAGCCGCTCTCGAAGTGCAGAGCCTCAAGCAGTCCGTTTGACGCGCGCGAGACGTGGTACATGAGCTCCGTCAGGAACTCTTTCTCCTCGCTGTACAGCGAGAACGCCGAGCTGCCGCTCGCGCTGACGCAGTCTCGCCACGCGTCGTACTGGGAGCACGCCGAGATGTACGCCTTCCAGCACAGCACTTCGCGGACCGACCGGGCGATCTCCGCGTCGTCTCGTGTCTGCTCGCTGCGGTGCAAGTCGACCACGCCGAGCGAGTCCTCGGGCACGTGCTCGGCGAAGAGCGTCGCCAGCAAGCTGAACTTGCCTTCGTGCACGAACTGGCGCGCGAGGACGTTCGCACGGTACAGCGCCTCCGCACGGTGGTCGCTGTAGAAGCACAGGTACTCGATCGTGCGCATGCGTTTCACGTCGACGAGCGAAGGCGTCGTCGTCGCCACGCCGCTGTGCTGCTTCTGCTCGCGCGCCGCGTGGCGGTACTCCTCGCACATGCGGTCGACAGCGATCTGCAGGACCGTCGAGAGCACGTCCATGCTCGAGAACTGGAGGATGCGCTTCACGACCAGCTCGCGCTCGAGGCTGTCGTCCACAGTCGCCAGCACCTGCACGTAAATCTCCACCGCGCCGGCATACGGCAGCCGCGACGCGTACACCGGCACAAGCTGGAGCTGGCGGTGCTTGACCAAGTGGCGGATGTACGTCTTGAGGATCATGTGGCCGGCTTGCTCGTCGAACTTCTCGCCCGTGAACGCCGAGAAGAGCACGAAGTGCGCCGCGAAGCGCAGGAAGAGCGGCGAAATCTCGTCCGCCTGCACCTTCGCGTACAGCTGCAGGTCCCAGTTGTACGAGTCGTCGTCCGGGTTGAAGAGCAGCACGTCAAGGATGCGCGACACGATGTACTCGACCTTGGCCGTCACGAGCTTCGCTTGGATGTGCCGGTGCGGCTCGTTCGCCTGCGCGCGCACGCTCTCGATGCGACTGCCCTTAAGCTCCTCGAACAGCGCGTCCAAGTTCGCCTGGTACCGCTTCAGGTACTTGGACTTCTCCAGCAAGCTCGCGTAGTGGCGCAGGTAGTGTGCGTTGTTGCCCACGACGAGCTGCGAAGACTGCAGTTTCACCTTGAGCAGGCGGTGCAGGACCTCGTCCTGCTGCTGCTCCGTCATCGCGGACAGGTACGCCCAGATGTGGTCCTCCCAGCTTTCGCAGAGCGGTGACTTGGCGATCGCCTCGACGTTCCCGCCCAGCGCCGCGTACACGATCTCCTCGTACTGCCGCGAGAGCAGACTGCTGCCCTTCGTCAGACTCACGTGCGGCTTCGGCTCTGAGAACTTCCAGCACGTCGTCTTCCACAGCGCGCGGTACGGGTTCCCCCAGCGCTCGAGCGCCGACTCGTCTTGGCGGTCGCTGCTCTCGCTCGCGCCGAGCGGCGCGCCGCCAGAGAGACTCGCCGCGCGCCACGATTGCCCGACGCGGATGCATAGGTCGACAGCGTCGCCGACCTTCCCGGCGCGCACAAAGTGCCACACGTTCTTCATCAGCTCGGCCTCGTCTTCCGCGTCGTCCTCGACAACGTGCTCGTCGCCCTCGCGCAGCACGGCGTCCGGGTCCAGATGCACCGCCTGCTCGCCACCGTGTCCGATCAAGCCCTTCTTGAGGAACTTGAGCGTGCGCGAGCCGCTGCTGCGCCGGTCGCTCACCGCGACCGTCTGCTCCAGCGCCATACTCTCCAGCCACGCCTTCACCGCGCGCTGGATCTTGTAGCTTTCGTTGCGGGTCTCCAGCAGGCGCACGGCGTCGTCCTCCACCATGTCAAAGTGCAGCTCCTCACTCTCGGCGTCGATCGCCATCAGCGCGTCGTCGCCCTCGTCGCCGCCCGCCTCGTCGTGGCAGATCTGCCGGAGCTCGTACAACAGCCGCCACGTGTTGCGCTCGTCGCGCAGCTCCTTCACGTCGTCCTGCAGCCGCTGGCGCATCGCCGCGTTGCCGCGCGCCGCAGCCTCGAGGCTCTCGAGCCGCGTCTGCAGCGCGTCGATGTACCCGCCGAGCAGCTTCTCGCAGTACAGGTCGGTGTTCTGCACGCTCGCGAGGTGGTCGTAGAAGTCGGCCGCCATCTCCGCGAAGGCGGCCTCCTCCGGACGCGCATGGCGCGAGAGCGTCTCCGCGCGCAGCGGCTGCTGGCGCTGGCTGTGTGGCCCCGCGAGGCTCAGCGCAAGCGCGTTCTGGAAGCCCCTGTCGCTCGGACCCCCCTTGTTGCTGCTGTTGCTGCTGGCGGCGTCGAACTGCGACAGCGTGAGCTGCTGCTGCTGCTGGTCGTACACTGACGCGATCGACGAGATCGGGAGCTTGGGGTCCCCACTGCTTCGGCCCCCAAAGCCCCCAAAGCCGCCGCTGCTCCCGCCGAGGAAGCCGCCGCCGAACGCGCGCACGACGTGGATCGTCGCATCGAAGCCGAGCGCGCAGTCGAGCACGGTCCAGTCGTCGTCGGCGAGCTGGCCGTCAACCATGAGCCGCGCACCCACGGCGTCGAAGCCCAGGTCCCGCTGCGGTGCGCGCTTGGCGCAGAGCGCGCGCTTGAGCTCGCCGACGGTCGCGAAGCGCGGGTCCACATCCGCGAACTCCACCGAGTGATCCGGGAACACGCCGCGCACGTGCAGCAGCCCGGCGCGCACGCTGCGGTCGACTGCCGACGCCCCCGCGTAGCCAGCGCTCCCGGAGAGCGACGCGCGCTCGTCGCCCGAGCCCGCGAGGAACGGCGTGGACGACGCCGACGAGCCGAGCGCGAAAGCGCCGCTGGCGCCGCTGGCGCCGCCGCTGCTGCTGCTGCTGTTCTGGCTCTGGCTCAGCCGCTGGCCGCCACTGTCGCCGCCGCCCGCGAGCCCGTCGAGCGACGCCAGCAGGCTGAGCGACTCGTCCGCGCCGTCGATGAGCCGCTGGAGCGCCGCCGACTCGCTGCGCCGCGCTGCCATCCTCCTCCTATGTCTTGCTCGTGCTTTGGCTGCGCTGTTGGTGTGGCGTTGGTGTGGCGCTTGTGTTTGTGTGGAAGCGAGAAAATTACGAACATGGACGGAAGGATTAGCTTGTATTGCCTTTTTACACATGTAATGCTGTCATGGTGGTGCAAGAGTGGCGAGACAACTACAACAGCGCCACGTAGCCCTCGGAACGCTGGCGATCGATACGCGTCATCGAGAGTGGAGAGGTCGACACGAAGGCGCTGATCGTGCGTGGACCCTCAAGAACTCGGACGTCGAGAGCGACATCGAGACAATTCTCGCGGCCGAGTCCTGCAACGCCGAACAGCTCCACGCAGGCAACAAGGGTGTCTTCCAGCTGAGTCTCGCGATGTCGAGAGCCATAGCGAAGTCAGCTGCTGTACATGTCGAGGTTCTCTCCCAATACGATGAACTGCGGTTCCAATGAAGTACTCTCCGATCTGTAGAACTGACACAGTTCCTGCAAACTCAGCACCTTCTTCACCACGGGTTTCCAGTTCTTCTCGAGGGCCGCCAAACACACCACGTACGCCGAGTGTCGGCCACCTCGCCACTTCGTTGCCTTCCGCGCATGATGCTCGTGATTCAGTACCATCAAGCGCGCACCGCGAGAACTCGTTCGTCGGTCAACCCAGCGGCGCGCCACTTCAACCAGATACACACACTGATGCAGATCGGAGACGAGCGCTGGTGCTGCCATTCGTCACACACACCAGCACCACCAGCACCACCAGCACCTCGGTGTTCTTGTTGCGCCGCTCACGAGATTTTTCTCTGACCTCGTTTTCATCACTATTGTTTTCTAAGGTATGAAAATGGCTGGCGATCTCGACCTCGCACTTCCCAAGATCTCCTGCGATTCGCGCGCGTCAACCAGCAGATCAGCGCCGCCTTCGCCTTCCTCCACCTCCACCATGAAGCTCCTGGTCGGCGACGCGCGCGGCCCCGAGGAGCTCAAGTGCTTCCTCGCGCTCGCGCTCACTGGCGCCAAGTTCACGACCGGCGCGCCGGCGGCGGCGGACGCAGCAGCGCGCGGCCCGCAGCTGCAGGTGGGCGACGCGCTGCTCTTCTCCGCGAACGCGATCTGCCGCTACGTGGCGACGCAGAGTGGTGCGCTGCTGGCCGACGACCTAGGCGTCGACGAGTGGCTTGCGTGGGAGAGCGCCGTGCTGTCGCCCTGGGTGCGCGCCGGCAAGGCGGACGCGGCGGCGCTCACGGCGCTGCTCGCGGCCAAGGACGGGGACGCGCACGCCGCGACGCCGGCGCCGCTCGAGTTCCTCTTCAACGGCCAGGTGACGCTCGCGGATGTCGTCGCGGGCGTGACGCTGCGCGAGGCGTTCGCGCTCGTGTCGGCGAGCGACGGCGAGGCACCCGTGCTCGCCAAGTACCGCGCATACGTGGCGCAGCTCTTCGCGCACGGCGCGTTCGCCAAGGCGACCGCCGCGCCGGCGACCCCGAGCGTCGCGGACCTGAGCCACCTCGATGCCGCGCTGCTCGCAGGCGTGACGCAACACAACGTGTTGACGCTCGTGGAGACGATCTTCGGCGCGGCGATCGCGGCGGCGTTCCCGGGCCTCGCGATCCCGGCGGTCGAGGTGACGCGCACGAAGAACCCCAAGTTCGGCGACTACCAGTGCAACTCGGCGATGGCGATCTTCACGGCGCTCAAGGGCACGCCGAACGCCGCGAAGGCGCCGCGCGACGTGGCGCAGACGATCATCGACTCGATCCCGGCGAACCCGGTGGTGCACCGCTTCAGCGTGGCCGGCCCGGGCTTCATCAACGCGTTCCTCACGCCGGCGTTCGTGGCGAACCGGCTCGCGGCGGTGCTGCGCCACGGCGTGCAGCCGAGCCCGCAGCAGAAGCTCAAGGTCGTGGTGGACTTCTCGTCGCCGAACATCGCCAAGGACATGCACGTGGGCCACCTGCGCTCGACGATCATCGGCGACACGATGTGCCGCATCCTCGAGTTCCAGGGCCACGAGGTGGAGCGCATCAATCATGTGGGCGACTGGGGCACGCAGTTCGGTATGCTCATCTGCCACCTCACGGAGACGTACCCGACGTGGGAGACGGAACTCCCGGACGTGCAGGACCTCACGAAGCTCTACAAGGCGGCGAAGGAGCGCTTCGACGCGGACGCGGACTTCCACAAGCGCTCGAAGGACCAGGTCGTGCTGCTGCAGTCGGGTGACGCGACGTCGCTCAAGGTCTGGCAGATGCTGTGCGACATCAGCCGCCGCGAGTTCCAGCGGGTGTACGACCGCCTCGGCGTCTCGCTGCGCGAGATGGGCGAGTCGTTCTACAACGCGATCATCCCGAGCGTGCTCGACATGGTGCGCGCGAAGGGGCTGATGCAGGACAGCGCCGGCGCGCAGTGCGTCTTCACGACGGTGCACAAGCAGCCGTTCCTGCTCGTGAAGAGCGACGGCTCGTACCTGTACCCGACGACGGACATCGCGGCGCTCTGGTACCGCCTGCACGTGCTCAAGGCGGACTGGATCGTGATCTACACGGACTACACGCAGAAGGATCACTTCGACCTGCTCTTCGAGGTCGGGCGGCTCTCGGGCATCCTCGACCCGGCGAAGAACCGCGTCAACCACGTGGGCTTCGGCACCGTGAACGACGAGTCGGGCAAGCGCTTCAAGACGCGCTCGGGCGAGGTCGTGCGCCTCGTGGAGCTCCTGGACGAGGCGAAGAACCGCATGAAGGCGCAACTGCTCGCGCGCATCGAGTCCGGGCAGACGTCGCTGCCGCTCGACCAGGTGGACGCTGCGGCCGAGAAGATCGGCTACGGCGCCGTCAAGTACTTCGACCTGCGCCAGTCGCCCACGTCCAACTACATCTTCAGCTTTGACCGCATGCTCTCGACGAACGGCGACACGGCCGTGTACCTCATGTTCGCGTACGCGCGCCTGAGCTCGATCATCCGCAAGGCCGGCGTGGACATGGCGGCGCTCGTGGCGCAGAGCGAGGCGCTGCTTCAGCCTGTGCACGCGACCGAGGTGGCGCTCGCGCAGGAGCTGCTGCAGCTGCCGGACGTCATCGCATTCATTAACAAGGACCTGAGCTCCAACCGCCTCTGCGCGTACCTGTACACGGTCTCGGAGAAGGTGCAGACGTTCGTGACGGCGTGCCGCGTGCTCGGAAGCGAGGAGCAGAGCAGCCGCCTGCTGCTGTGCGAAGCCACGCTCAAGGTCATGCACAAGTGCTTCTCGCTGCTCGGCATCGACCCGCTCGACCAGATCTGAGCGGATGATGCTGAGAGTGATGCGGTGAGGTGTGTGTGCGTGTGCGTGGGTGTGTAGAGAGAGAGAGAGAGAGAGAGAGAGAG
>JAASFS010000912.1:0-10653 GCA_023333865.1 Globisporangium perplexum | reverse complement strand
GTCGAGCAGGTCGAGGCACTCGTCGACGCTGTCGAACTTGAAGCTGTCGGGCACGTCGCTCGACTGCCGCAGGAACGCGCTGAACGTCAGCGCCTCGCGGAACGTCGACGCCTCCGAGTGCACGTCCATCTGCTCGCAGTAGCCTGCGCACCGTCGGATGACCGTGTCCGTGGCGATGTGTCCATTGACGAATATGTTGCCTCGGATCGTGCCGCCAGTCTTGCGCGCAGCGATGACGTCCATGAGCGTCGTCTTGCCGGCACCAGACGACCCCATGAGCGCGGTCATCGTGCCGGGTGCCGCATACCCGGAGACACCCTTGAGCAGGTCGATGCTCGTCGGATCTCCTACGTTCTTCGCCTTGAGCGGGACCGAGTACCAGAGGTCCTCGAACGCGAGTGTCACGGGCGTGAAGTGCGCCTCGTGCGGGTGCTCGACGGCCACTCGGATGGTCTCGACCGAGTCGTTGGCACCGGAGACTCGGCTCCGGCCCTCGGCGTCCACGACCTTCCTCACAACCCCCGGGCTCACGGGGTTCTCGAAGCGCCGGTACTCGAGCGCGAGTGCGGCTCCGACGCCCAGCAGCACAGTCATCGCCACCATGTAGAGCATCCCGCCGACGACCCACTCCTTGCCGCTGGGCACGTCGTAGAGTGAGAGGAAGTAGGCGCCGGAGCTCGTCGCGTTGAAGTGCTCGCAGTAGTCGACGCCCTCGTACGAGCACGAGGAGAACTCGGGTGCCTGGTACTGGTTCACCACGAGGCCGCGCACGCACCAGGACATGGGCGTGAGCCAGTAGAGCCACAGGAGGTAGTCGGGGATCCGGTCCTTCGGGATGACAAAGCCGCCGAACATCGCGTTCGTGAGCAGTGATAGCAAACTGACCGGGATGATCACCGCTGTGCTCGAGAGCGCCGCGGTGATGAAGTAGAACCACGAGCCCATCGTGACGCTCGTGAGGAAGAAGAGCAGCTCGAAGGCGAGGAACGTCGCGGTATCACTCGAGAAGCCGCACATCCAGTAGAGCAGCGAGCCGAAGACGACGGTCTCGACGACCGAGACGGGCAGCCGGCCGATCGCGCTCGAGAGCACGAGCGACGACGTGCGGAAGAAGTTGGCGCGGCGCTGCTTGTAGAACACTTCGCGCGCGGCCACGAGCACGGGGATCTGCGAGACCTGCCCGAGCGAGATGAAGAGTGTCGCGGTGTACGTGACCCCCATCACGACCTGGATGCGCTTCGGGTCGAACTGGTAGAAGATGTTCGAGTAGAGCAGCCCCATGAGCACGATCATGAACGCGCGGCCCTTGATGAACGCAGCGTTGCGGCTCGTGATCACTAGCTCGCGCCATAGCACGTGCGCGGTGCTCGCCCAGAAGCCCTGGCGGAACTCCGGCGTGGAGTCGATGAACGCCTGCGCGGCGCGGAGGTACTCGTCGCCGTGCGGCGCGTCGATCGCCTCGAGCGCGTCGCGGAAGATGTTGGACGCCTTGAAGGCCTCGGCGAACTCGGCCGCCGTGCGCGGGATGGTGCGACCGCTGCTCGGGCGTTGCGCAATCTCGTACCGCGCCTGCGCGTCCGTGGCCATGTCGAGCAGGAAGTCAGCGGCGTCACGGTCGAGCGGGCACGCGAAGCCGATCTCCAGGAAGTATTGCACCGCACCGCTCTGCGGGCCGTGATAGATCATCTCGCCGTCGTTCAGGAGCAGCACGTCGTCGAAGAGCGCGAAGACCTCCGGCGATGGTTGCAGCAGCGAGACAGCGATCGTGGTCCCGAACGACTTAGCGATGCTGCGCAGCGAGCTCACGATGTCGAACGTCGCGGCGCTGTCGAGCCCCGTGCTGATGTCGTCCATGAAGAGCGCGAGCTTGGTGCCGAAGAGCATCTCGCCCGTCGTCGCGCGCCGGCGCTCGCCACCCGAGACACCTCGCGTCATGGCGTCGCCGATCGCTGTGTCCTTGCAGCTCTGCAGCCCGAGCATCTCGAGCACCGTCTGCTGCCATTCGGCGATGGCGAGCTGCGCTGCCTGCTGCCCCGCGAAGTTGTGCTCCGATACGCTGCTCTTGTCGAAGACGCTCGCGACGTTCTCCGAGAGACCGCCCGTGGTGCAGGCGTTCGCAAACGCGAGCGTCTCCCGCACAGTGAGCGTTGGGTAGTGGATGTCGCGCTGTGTGACGTAGGCCGCAAGCTGCGGGAGGCGGGTCTTGATCTCGTGGTCACCCAGGTTGTTGTACGAGATCTGCCCGGTGTGGTCGAGCGGGAGGCGACCGCTGAGTGTCTTGAGCAGCGTCGACTTGCCGGAGCCCGGCTGCCCGAGCACGAGCGTGAGGCTCCCCGGGCGGAGAATCCCGGAGACGTCATTAAGCAGGTGGCGCGTCTCGAAGTTGGTCTTCGCGCCGAGTCCCTTGAAGGCACTCTTGACGGTGCTCACCACCGTCGGGATCTCGTACACCGCTGCAGCGGACGCGGTTTCCCTCACAACGGGCACCTTGATGGAGACCGAGAGGTTGCGGAAGCGCACGTCCATCTGGGGCAGCGGGTGGTTGAGTGACCGGTGCAGCTTGTAGGCGGTCTCGCTGAAGTTCTCGTGCAGCATCATCAAGTGCTTGGCACCGGACGTCTCGATTGGCGTGGACGTCAGCACGCCGGCGCGTCTGCTCAGGTGGGTGGAGATGTTACCGCCGGAGCCCTCGATGGAATCGAGCCGGCGGAAAGAGCCGACGAAGGAGCCCGCGAGCGCGAGCAGTGACTCGTCCTCTCGCACCATGTTGCTGTCTGGCTTGTCGGGCGGGCGGGAGGCTGGCGATGCTGGGAGGGAGGGAGGGAGGCGGCGAAAGAGGAAATGAGAGCGATCGATCGTTTGGGCTGGTGGTCGAACGAGGCTCTCGGGCGTGCGCGCATCGGAGGTCTCGAGGGCTGAAGCGAGTCGAGGTCGACCTCGAGCATCCGAGGTCAGGTGACGAGTGAGAATCAAGAGAGCAATGAGTTGCAAGCGCTGAGTTGTTGAAAACAGAGTTGGTCATGACCTTTCTAGAACGGGTCAAACCTTTTTACGAGTGCTTCTTGAATATATCTAACGAGATAAAGAGGCGGCCAAATTGCTCGACACGGTACTACTGTCATGGATGCGAAATTGCTGGTCGACCTCCCGCTTGAATCAATCACCAACGCTCGCATCAGACTTCGGTCTCGCCTCCTCCTCGGTGCGATCTCCGAAGCGCTCACGGCAACCACGGAGCAGGGCCTGCTCGGCCCAAGCGGATCTCCATCTCAGACCGCTTTCTCGTCGGTCGCTCGGAAGGGGATCACAGATCGTTGTCAATGATGAGGTGTGATCGGCATCGTACCGATCCTGGAGCTTCGGGATCGCGGTAGACCCGAAGACACTCGTGACAGGCCGATCGCGCTCCGCTCGGAGCTAACACGAGCGACTCGCTCTCGGTCATGGCGTAAACGCGGTGCCACCACACAAGCTGAACCGGCAGACGCCGCAGGTTCAGAAAATCCGCGATTCGTATCTGCGCGAGGTCGCTCGATGTGCTCGACACGAGGGTGTCGCACTTCAGACGCGCTGGGTAACACCGGCCGACTCAGACAACCCGATGCTCTAGGCCACAAGCTTGTCACCGCCAGCATCGGATAAAGTCATATAGAGGAAGAACGTGCTCAAGATGCTCACACGAACACGAACTCGCCGCCTTGCTCCATCCATCGCGAACTCACGCACATCGGAGCATGTGCTCCCCCTTACGTTATGCTCAGCAGTGTCAGCAGGTCGCACGTCGAGGCGAACGCCACCCGCTCGAGACCGCTGCTGTACACGATGCTCACGTTCAGCGACTTCAGCGGCGTCTTGAATAGATCGATCTGCGTTGCGAGCGCGCTGCCGCCTGTGAGGAAGAACTGTGTGCGGCCGAACGCGACGCTCTGCACCATGCGGCTGATCGTCCCCAGCTGCGTGGATGCACTGGCGATCGTGACGTCGAAGAGCTGCACGCTTCGACCGCGTGGGATGCCGAGCGAAGGTGTGGCCGAGACCGCGAAGCCTAAGTAGCGCTGTTCGTGGTAGAGTGAGAGGTTGAGCGCACCGATGCCGTCGAGTCCGAGGTGTGCGACGTTGTCGACCGTCGCGTTGATCGAGAGGCGCAGGCTTGCTCGGGAGCACGCCTCGACCGTCATGCGGTTGATCTCAGTCGGGGGCGTCGCGAAGTTGTTCAGACCGCTGAACGCGAGCGAGCGCTCGAACGTGAGTCCGCTCCGGGAGAACCCGGCCGCGTGCGCAGTTATCTTCGCGTGCGTGTCGATGGCGAGCGTCTTCTGCGTGATCGCGGCGGTCGCGAGCGCCTCAAATACGACGGCGTTCGTGACGCGCGTCTCGCCCGCGAGCTCTACGTCGTACTCCTGCTTACCAGCCGGCAGCGACAGCGCGGGCAGCTCGAGTGCGGCGAACGTCTCGCCAGCGAACGCGAGCTGCACCTGCGCCGCGTCGGTCTTCGCGCGTACGGGCAAATCGTGCGCGAAGCGCAGCCGCATGCTCACGCCGAGTGCCACTGCGCCGGGCGTCGGGTCCGCCTTCACGATGTCGAACGCCTGCAGCGCCACGTCCACGTCGTCGGCGTGGTGCTGGAAGAGCGCGTCGAGGATCACGAACCAGAAGATGAGGAACCCCGCGAGCAGCACGAGCAGCACACTGGCGCCGAGCGCCGCCCACCAGCGCCGCCGACTGAGTCGCCAGCACAGGAAGCGATGGCGGCGGCGCTGCGTCGGATGGCGGTCGCCGAGCGGGTCGTCGAGCGCCTTGGCAGTCTCGCTCGCCGCGCTCTCGCGCAGCTCCTTGGCGGAGGACTCGCTGTCGGCGCGCGCATAGACAGCGGACGGCGGTTCGGCATCATGCATGGCGACCAAGCAGCGAGAGAATACGGCCAAGAGAAGACAATGCTCTGAGTTCAGTGCGCAGCAGTCTCTTTCGCTCTTGGCCATCACAGCGAGCAGCTCAAGGACGATCGAATCGATGTTCGCGACGACAGCGTCATTGACGGCCTAACCAAGACTCGGCCTTCACCGTGGAGCGCGGCCATGGAGTGCGCGCCGAGGGCATCAGAGGTCTCGATCACAGCGACCTGAGTTGCGTCCACTGCAAGCGTAGCAGCCACCTTCTATTTGGTATTATTTAACGGGTGCCCATTATATAGAATACTCACACGCAGTCGGTAAATACCGACAGTGACAAAAGTCAGGGAAGAGGCTCCATGCGGTCGGTAATTACCGACCGTGACAAAGTTAGGGGAAAGGTTCCCTGGCTCCAGTGACACCCGCAGGTGTCTCTGCCTCGAATGAGTGGCATGACGACACCAATCCATGGCGGTTACTCATTGGCTGGAGGCGTGCGCCTCACAGCCAATCACAGTAGGTAGCCAGCAAGTATCAAGTAGCTTCAAGGTCCTTCATTGAGCCTTGACCTCGAGCCCACAGGGGTTCGAGGCAATCCAATCTCACTCTCAGTATTAACACAAAAACCCCATTTGTGAGAACGCAACTCGGAGCGAGAATGATCTCGCTCCGCATACAAACTTTCAGCCAAGTCTGAGACTTGGCTGCGAAGCACGCTTCCTCCACGCACGAACGTGCACACCGCGTAACGGGTCACCCCGTCACAGATTCTGAGAGTAAAACCCCACTCACATGTACATGAAACCTTGGGAAGCTTGAGGTTCAACCCGTCGGGTTGACCTTGAAGATCTGCAGCTTGAACTTGAACATTCGTAGGAAATTCCCCGCGAAGTGATTGGCTCGCGCCTCTCACTTGAACCTCGGTGTCGCGTCGACCCGCGTCATTGATCCGGTTCCGATGTGCGAGGACCATTACTCTGACCACGATTACGCTCAGAGGTGATTACTCTGATATACATACTCTGCCTCGGTTTCCATGACATCATCCGATGACGTCACTCACTTTGGTGCCTTCCATCACCGATTGCAATCCAGGAGTTGGTGTGACACACCCAACCTCCATGAAATGGGTGAAGCCCATTACAGAGCGAGTCATCAACGCCTTCCACCAGCTCTTGTACTCGACCGAAAGCTCCTCTAGCATCTGCTTTTCAAAACACCATGGCTGCCGGGAGGAACCGATGAAGAGCAGCGGTAGCTTCTCGGTGACGTCTGCGTGGGTAGTGACGGTGATAGCGATTCTCTTCTTGCTTCTTTGCCGCTAGCAATAGAATGACGCGAGATTATTGTGGTAGTAGAGCGCCGTCTCGTCCGAGCTGAAGACATTCTTTACATCGTAGCTGCTAATGACCCCTCGCAGACGCCCCCGCTCGATCTCGATCGCTCCGACATCACAGATCTCGCCTCCCCTCGTGCGCGCCGCGAGCGCAGTTTGAGCCTCTTCTGTAGAGCCACCCGTTCGAGAACTTGAGCCGCTGCGGTCGGCCTCTTGTCGCTGCTTGGACCACAGTCTCCACCGCGCCATGCACACGCTCAGCCTTCAGCTTGATGAATTGGGCTGTGTGCGTGCCTCTAATCGTGTGCAGACGATTCTGTTCAAAGACTCCGGGTCTGCGGAGCACTTCGCGCTCGTTAGCTCGGCAAACTTCAGCAACAACTCGCTGGAGGCGGGTGCGAACACCAAGGAGTGTCCGGTCGTGGTAAACCGCACGGACTGGTGTGGCAAGCCATATCGCCACGCGCTGGACACCTACAACATTCTAGCCAAGTTCCCACTAGACCGCACAACGTTTTGTGTACGCCAGTGCTGCTGTCTCGTGATTAGTGCGGCGAGGTGTGAGTGCCGGTGCTATTGGTTGGCCCCGTCGGCGCGGATGTTCCCGTTCCGCAGTCTATGGGGTCAAGATGACGAATCGCAGCGACAAAGGTTGGCTTCGTCTAACGCTGCAGTCGGATGGCCGTGCCTGTACCCCGCACAAGAAGTGTCGGATGGGGCGAGATGTGGCGAAAGACGGCTCTCGAATCAAGTCGTGCGCGTACCACGGCGAACTCGCGCGCGAAGCAAGCAAGAGGTACAGCCGTCGACAGCGAACCTCGCATTCGTGAAGCATTCGGGAAGCCGATCTGAACGCCGCACGAGCCCACAAACCAAGTTCTCTTCTCTCTCTCTTACACTCTCTCTCGCGTGCGCTTGCTTTCATAGACAGAGAGCGAAAGCGCGGGGCTACTCGTCGCTCAGCGCTTCCTGCTCGCGCTACGATGAATTGTCGGAGAGCTGCTCTTGATGGTTGCTGTCCGAGGCGAGGCGAGGTGAGAGGAATGGGAGTGATTGTGTGATGTGTGTATATCGGAATTAGTCGAAAGGTGTACCGCGGTGTGCTGCACAGCGAAAAAGTTTTTGACGAATCAAACTCGCTGACTAATCGAGACGAACGCAACAAGAAGTACCGCCGCTCGCAGGCGCGAGGTCAGGGTCCTCGCGGTTCCTCGTGTACGTGAAGCGTACTTCTCATGCGGTCGCTGTCGCTCGCAGCACACGTCGTCGACGAGCTCCTCTAGAGTCCACTTCATGCGTTTGCAGCGGACGTAGCCGCCCTCCAAGTGAGTGGCCTCGCCGCTGCCAGACACCCACAAACGCTACACCGAACGCGCTTCCTTGACGAAACAAGCCGATGAGTCAGAACGTCGTCGTCGCCTTTCGAGAACCTCTTCTTCGTGCAAGGTACACACTCCGCTCGCTTGCGGGCCTTTGGCTTCCCTGCTGACTTGCGACTTGTCTGTGTGGCACTCGCTCGCGATCTCATTCCCGCTTTCGCAGTGCTCAGGAGAAGCAGTCGGTCGATCGAGCTGCTTGCATCGATCGCAGTAGGATCAGGTGGTGTACCAACGGGGCGGCATGAGCGTGGATGCCGTCGCCACCAGTGTGGATGGTATCGACGCGAATCCCCAGCAGCAGCAACAACAACTGGCGACCACGGAATCCGCAAAGCAGCACCTCGAGTCCCAGAGCGAGCGCGCGGCCAAGGCGCTGCTCGCGCACGGCCCGCACACGTTCTTCGGCGACATCGCGACCAAGCTCAAGGCGGGGCTCGGCGCTTCCCAGCTGCCGCAGCTCGACGTCCGCTTTCGCGACCTCTCGATATCCGTCGACCTCCCGACACACACCACCGCCAGCGACGCGCAAGGCCACGACCCATCCTTCGAGCTCCCGACGCTCGCGAACGTCGTCAAGCAGTCGCTGCGCGGGTTCGTGACCAAGAAGCGAGTCGAGTCGCAGTTCGTCTTGCGGGACATCACCGGCGCCTTCAAGCCCGGATCGATCACGCTTATCCTCGGTCAGCCGAGTTCGGGCAAGTCGAGTCTCATGAAGGTGTTGAGCGGACGCTTCCCGGATGGGCCCCACGTGCGCGTTGAGGGCGAGATCTCGTACAACGGCATCGCGAGCCACGAGCTCAAGAGGACGCTGCCGCAGCTCGTCACGTACGTGACGCAGCACGACACGCACTACCCGACGCTGACGGTGCAGGAAACACTCGAGTTCGCTCGCACGTGCTGCAGTAGCGGGCTCGCAGAGCAAACCGAGCGTGCACTAGCGAGCGGCCCGGCTCGCGACGGCGTGTGCGACGCGCTGGAGAACCTGCCGGACGTCGTGCTGGAGCTGCTCGGGCTGCAGAACTGCAAGAACACGGTGGTCGGCGACGCGATGCTGCGCGGCATCTCCGGCGGCGAGAAGAAACGCGTGACGACGGGCGAGATGCTCTTCGGCACCAAGCTTGCGCTCTTCATGGACGACATCAGCACGGGGCTCGACAGCGCCGCGACGTTCGACATCATCAGCTCGCTGCGCAGCGCGGCGCAGACGTTCGGCTCGACGATCGTCATCTCGCTGCTGCAACCGTCGCCGGAGGTCTTCGCACTCTTCGACGACGTACTGATCCTGAACGAAGGGCATGTGATGTACCACGGCTCGCAGCAGCAGGTCGTGCGGTACTTCCGCGACCTGGGCTTCGTGTGTCCCCCGGAGCGCGACGGCGCTGACTTCCTACTCGACATCGGCACGCCCGCGCAGACGCGCTACCAGCAGCCAGAAGCGAGCGTGGCGACACCACAGGCGCTGTCGACAGCCGAAGACTTGGCTGCAGTCTTCAAGCAGTCGAGCATCCACCGGGAGATGCTCGAGTACATGGCGGCGCCGCTCGACGAGGAGTTCCTGCACCACGCGGAGACATTCACGACCGCCGTACCCGAGTTCCACCAGGGCTTCTGGGCGAACACGCAGACCGTGTTCGCGCGCGAGATGACGCTGCTCGTGCGCAACAAGGCGTTCGTCGCGAGCCGCGCGTTCATGATCATCATCATGGGGCTGCTCTACGCGACGATCTACTACGACACGGACCCGGCCGACGTCCAGGTGATGATCGGCGTCGTGTTCGCCGCCGCGATGTTCCTCTCGCTCGGGCAGGCGTCGCAGATCCCGACGATCATGGCGCTGCGCGACGTGTTCTACAAGCAGCGGCGCGCGAACTTCTATCGCACGCTCTCATTCGTGCTCTCTGGTGCGGCGAGCCGCCTCCCGGTCGCGCTCTGGGAGAGCGTCGTCTTCGGCTCGCTGCTCTACTGGATGTGCGGCTTCGCGCGCGATGCGACGTCGTTCGTGCTCTTCGAGGTCGTACTCTTCCTCACGAGCGTCGCGCTCGGGAGCTGGTTCTACTTCCTCGCGACCATCGCACCGAATCCAAACGTCGCGATGCCCTTCGCGATGGTCTCGATCCTCTTCCTCGTCACTTTCGCGGGCTTCGTGATCCCGAAGAACCAGATCCCCGACTACCTCATCTTCCTCTACTGGCTCATGCCGCTCTCGTGGGTCGTGCGTGCGATCATGGTGAACCAATACCAGTCTCCGGCGTTCGTCAAGTGCAACTACAAGGGCGTGGACTACTGCCAGGCGTTCGGCGTCAAGTCCGCCGGGAGCTACTACCTAGGGCTCTACGACGTCGCGACCGAGCGCGAGTGGATCTACTACGGCATCGTCTTCATGCTCGCCATGTGCGTCTGCTACGTGCTGCTCGCCGTGTGGGCACTCGAGTACCGGCGCTTTGAGAGTCCAGAGAACCCGACGATCATCCGCCGCGCGCAGCAGCAGAAGCAGATCGTCGAGTGCGGAGACGACTATGTCCTCGCAGGGACGCCCAAGGCGAGCAACGGTGGTGTTGGGGCTCGGGCTCAGGAGTCAACGCTGTCGCGCGTCGCGGTGGTGAACGTGAAGCCCTCGGCGATGCACGAGCGGCACTTCGTGCCTGTGACACTCGCGTTCGAGGACCTCTGGTACTCGGTCCCGCTCAAGGCGAAGAACGTAGGAGATCCGACGAGCATCGACCTGCTCAAGGGTGTCTCCGGGTATGCGGCACCCGGCACGATGACCGCGCTCATGGGTGCATCTGGTGCCGGCAAGACGACGCTCATGGACGTCATCGCTGCGCGCAAGACTGGCGGCACGATCCAAGGACGCATCCTGCTGAACGGGTACGAGGCGACCGACACAGTCATCCGGCGAGGAACGGGGTACTGCGAGCAGATGGACGTGCACTCGGAGGCGTCGACGTTCCGCGAGGCGCTGACGTTCAGCGCGTTCCTGCGGCAGTCGAGCGACGTGCCCGACAGCTTCAAGTTCGACAGCGTCGACGAGTGCCTCGACCTGCTCGAC
>JAASFS010000911.1:0-10672 GCA_023333865.1 Globisporangium perplexum | reverse complement strand
CCCGCAAGCGCACACTCTCCTCTCTCTCTCTCTCTCTCTCTCTCTCTCTCTCTCCGCACCTTCCCTGTGTTCTGAGAGCTCAGCCCGTCGATCGATCCGCCGCCCGACTGCCGACCGCTCTCCCGACGCTTCGAGCGCGGCGCAGCGATCGCCAGGGTGATGATTCGGAGCCGAGACGACGGCGACAGCCGCGATGGCAGCGATGGCGACGTCAGCTCCCTCGAAGACTCGGCCAGCGAGGACTCATACGACGGTGAAATGCGAGTGGCGCCGCTGGATCGGCGGCGCGCCTCCGATCCCCCGGACGTCGTGGACACCCGGCGACTCCGAGCGCTGTCGCCGATGCCTCCGACCACCAGACTCCTCTCGACGCCGACGCCGACATCGACGCGCCAGCTCGTCACGGCGTCTGCGCTCGGCGCTCGCGCGGACCCGTTCAGCCGGCTGAGGCACCTGAAGACCCACATGAAGCACTTGCGCAAGCTGTACGACGAGGAAGTGCACCTCGAGGAGCTCGGCGCGCGGGAGGCATTCGTGCAGACGATGTGCACGTCGAGCATCACGCTCCTCCGCCACTGTGCGTCGCGGAGCAGGTTCTTCACGGCCGTGAAGGCGCTGGTGCGTCAGTACCTCCCGTGCTCGAACGCCGCGCTGATCCAAGTCGAAAGGAGCAGCGACGGCTTCCACCTCGTGCTGCAGAGCAGCCGCTCGTTCGCGCTTGCGACGCCCGGCGGCTCGAGCGGGATCGCTGCGAACGTCGCGGACGCGATGCTCACGACGGGCGTGGGCGGTAGATCGGCGCCTCGAGACTCGAGCGAGGTTCCTCCTCTCGACTCCTCGACGCCGGCGGCTCCCACACGAGAGTCCGAGCGCTCGGCCCCCTGGCTCAAGATGCACGCAGACTGGATCCTGCCCAGCGCCAGCGGTCACCTGGTGCTGCTGCTGCCGACCCACGTGCTGCACCGCGCGGGGGTCTGCGAAGATGTCGACTTGATGGCGAAGCAGAGCGACGCGCACCTGCTCGTGCTCGGGCTGAAGAGCACGCTCGGACTCCCGGTAGGGGTTGTCCAAGCGCTGCTGCCAGACGGGACCGAGTGCGACGCGGAGTTCCTCGAGGCGTTCGGCGTGCTGCTCGCGGCGGCGCTGGAGAGCAGAGCGCAGATCTGCCGCTCTGCCGTCGACGAGCTGGAGGTTCGGATCGTCGCCTCTCATAATGAACGGTGTCAGGACGACACCACGGATCCCGATCTGACGAGCCCTCGAGCGGCGCTGTCGGTTCCTCTGCTGGGAGACTGCGGGCGGATCGAAGTGTTCGGTGGTGCTGCAGTCCTCCCAGAGCGCGACGACGCTCTCGTGCGCGCGCTCCGAGCTCCGGTGACGCGTCTGTACAAGGAGAACTCCGCACTGCGGCAGCGCGTTCGGAGTTGCGAGCGCTCGCTGTCGGGAGTCCGAGAGCTATGGCGGCAGTTGAACACTCTCGGGACGGACGCCAGCAGCAGACACCGTAGTGCAGTGTGGGACGCGGTGCGAGGACGTGTCCGCGAGTTCATCGAGCGACTCGAGGCTTCCGTTCCTGGCGCTGGAGGGGACGAGCGCGGCGTCTCGCGCGTGCAGATCCGCATCCTGTTCCGTAGCGAGTCGAAGGCGGAGTACGTGGTAGCGTACAGCAGCGCGCTTGCAGCGGACGGTGTCGTCCAGCGCGACGACGACGAAGTCACCAGCGCGTTCGCGAGTGCTGACAACCAGTTCCGCCTTCTCCGCTACGCTATCGACACCAACTCTGTCGAAGACGGCGACGAGTTCATCGTGCTGCCGGTGCACGAAGCGAGTGACTGGGACGCCGCACCACAGCCGCCGAACACAGTAGCAGCCGCGGCGATAGCTGCGACGCTGGAGAGAGCCACCCACGACGCCGATCTGGATACTGCGCGCTGGGAGACGATGAAGTTCCACCTCGTCCCCCTGCTGGTGCAGGCGGTCGAGAGTCTGCTCTCTCGGATGCAGCAGCGCGACCACGCGGACGAGCTGGAGGAGCGCCTGAAGGCTGCGCAGAAGCGCGAAGCTTCGTTGATGGCGCGAGCCGCCACCGACAGACTCGTGGGTGATGTCGCGCGTCAGTTGGAGTCGTGCACATCGCTCGACGAGGTGGTGACGTGCGTCAGCGCACTCGCGCAGACGAACGAGGCGCTGAGTTCGAGCGTCTCGCGAGTGGCGCTGCGCATCGCGCCGCCTCGACCTGCCTCGGACAGCGAAGCGCAGGAGCAGGTTGGGAGAGACCATCGCCTCTCCGTCGAGCGCAGCTACACGATGCCGCTGGTGTCTTCGTCTGGAGAGAATGCGGGAGTGCTGGAGTTCGCCTTTGAGTTCGAGTCGCAGCGCGATCGCTTCGTTCACGACCGCCACTTGTCCACCGCGCTGGCTCAAGCGACAGCTCGCACTGTCGGCTCCTTCGTCCGAGTCGCTGCAAAGGAGCAAGAGGCAGAACAGGCGGTGGCGGCGTTGGACGCTCAGCACCGCGGGCGGCGTGAGAGGTGGGCGATGTTCGTGGAGCAATGGGCGTCGACGCAGCTCGCGGACATTGGCGAGTGGAAGAAGCGCAGCGCGGCGCTTCTGCTTGAGTTGCTACCGTCTAGCGAGCACTTCGTCACCGTGTTGTGCTCGTCAGATGGAGCAGGCGGCAGTGAGAGTGCTGCAGCGCTCACGATCCTCGACGACATCCGGCAGCCGCCGCACACTTCGAACACTCTGAACGTGCTCAACCAGGCGATTGTGGCCGCGTGCATGGCGTTTCCGTTGCAGTGGCCACACTCACGCGACAACGAGGCAGGCGTGTTCGGAGCGATCGTGTTCTCACGGACCAGTCCGACGCCGTTCACGAGCGAGGACGAGCAGGTCGGGGCGATGGCTGCGTCCTTGCTGAGCACCCAAGCCGCGGCGATCATGACGCAAGCGAACCACAACGGTGTCAGCAGAGACTGCGCGGAGCAACTCGCACGGCAAACCGAGATCAGCGCTTGCACCAGCGCCAGCGTCGGCTTGCTCGAGCGTGAGCTGCGCCGAACACGCTCGTTGCTCCAGGTCTCCGCCGTTTCCGTCCATGATGAGGCTTCTGCTACGAGTGTCGAGCAGCTGTGCGAACGCGCGATCCGCTCGATGAGCGACACTGAGAGCGTCGGAGACCCCTCCGGCGACCTAGATGCGAACAGGAGCGCGAACGCTCGGCTATGCGTGCTCGTGCATGAACCAAGTCAGCAGAGCTTCACGGTTCTCGGAGCCGGATGCTCGAAGGTCTCGCTCCAAGCCATCGGCGGCGAGGATCGCGCAGATGAGGACTCGTGGTGGTTCTCTGAGCATCGCGTCGTCGTCCATCGCGCGCCATTCGCTGCCGTCCCAACGAGGCTGGTGCGAGCGCTCGATGTCTACGACAGCGAAGTAGAGATAACTTCGCTCGCGATCGTCCCAGTGGTGCGCGGTGGCGATGACGACCGCGAGCGCCGAGAGCTGCTTGCTGTGCTTGCAGTCTCGAGCGTGGACGAGGTGTGCCGACCGGATGAGCAATACTTCGCAGACCTCGCCGCGTGCTTCCGCAGGATCTTCGACGCCAAGCGCACGCTCGACAGGTGGAGCGTTCGCACGCGGTGTCTCGACGAGGAAGTCGATGCGCTTCGACGCGAGAAGCGGTCGGTGGAGCTCTGGTGCGAGCTGCGCACCGTCGTGCAGTCGCTCTGGTCGGAGATGCTGGAGTCACAAGACAGCGACTCGAGCATGGAGGGGAGTGTTCGTCGGTTTGGGACACGGTTGAGCGAGTCGCTGTGCAGGGTCATGCGCGATCACATCCAACTGGCGGCGGTGGAGCTCGCTCCCGACATAGACAGCATGTCGGCTCGAAGCTGCCAGCTGAAGTCGATCCATCCGACGAGTGTGGTGTTCACGAGCGTGCTGAAGCCGATCGACGATGGGGCACCAGCGATCGGGTGCTTGAGCATCGCGTGGATCCCCCCGGAGACCTCGCTGCCCTCTGACCTCGTACTGAGGATGTTCGAGTGGACTGGCACCTTCGCGCAGAGTCTCCTGCGGCACTTGTCGGCGGCGCGAACTGCCAGCGCTCGGTTTGCGTATAGCGAGTCGCAACTTGAGAGCCTGCAAGAGGAGAATCGAGCGTACGCCGATGCGATCGATCGTCTGAGGCTCCGAGAGGAGCGGCATCGCTTACTCCGAGACGTCTCGAGCGCGTGCGCGACGGTGGCACGGAGTCGCAGATCTGGCGATGGCTGGGACGGATCGGATCCGGACTCACCATGGCGACACTTGTTCGCTGCTGTTCAGTCATTCGGAGAGTACACGCTGTGGGTAGTTGACGAGCCGAACGCTGCGGTGTGGACCATCCTGGATGGAGAAAAGGTGTCCAAGCCGTGGAGAGAGACGACGCCGTTGCTGCCAAGCGCGGGAGTCGTAATGAGACAGCTGTACGAAGACGTCCCTCTCCAAGGCTCGAGGCGAGTCGTGGGCGTCCTCACCAGCACCTCTGACAACGAACTGGCACTGAGCGAGACGCAACATGGCGAGGAAGAAGACGGAGCGACGGCGCTGCTCGCGCACTTGCTGTCGGACACACTCACGCTCCTTCGCCAGTCCGCGCTTGTACGTCTCCGTGAACACGAAGCGCGTCAGGTCGAGATCGACACATCAAAGCACGCTGACGAGATCGCGCGGCAAGCGGACGTCTGCATGAAGCGGTTCGCCTGGATCCAGTCGACGACGAACGCCACCGTCTCCGAGCTACTGCGCAGGCGTCTTCTAGCGTCTGAACTGGAGCACGTTCTTGCAGAACTGATGGACAGGATCGAGAAGGCTGCGCTCCAAGCCGACGAGGCAGCACACAGAAGCTCCGCAACTCCACGAACGCAATGCGTCGTCCGACTCCGGTCTCTACTGCTCTTCGATCGGGAGCAAGACAGCGGGGAACTGTGTGCACCACAGCTGGCGACTTCGTGCGCAGCGCAGTGCGGCGTGTGTTCGGCCCCAGATATCACAGCTGCGATCCGCAAGCTCGCGATACAAACCGATGGATCGGGGAGCGAGTATGTCTTCGAGCTTCGCAGACTGACGAGTGACGATTTGTCGTCGGACGAAACAGCGACGCGCCATCCAGCGCTCTCACTCCTGAGCGTGCTCTCCAGCTGCCAGCTTCGAGAACCAACGCGAGATCACATGAGCTTCAGTCTCGCCAACGCCGACGATGCGGATGCGGCACCAACACATCGACTGACCGTCAATGTCTCTCAGCGGCTGCCTTGGCGCATCGGATCCGCTCGCGCTGCCGTTGTTAGCGTCACGGAGACGTCCTCTGGCTTCGACCACGCGAACACTCGCCACCTGGTCGACCTTGTCAGCGAGCAGCTCCTGGATGCGTCGCAGCGGCTGCTGTTCTCATCGACGATGCATGAGCGAGTAGACGTCCTCACTGATGAGCTCATTCGGACGCAACGTCTGCTGAACGGAGTGTCAGAGGATCGTGAAGTCGACCAGGAGGCGATGCGAGGCGTTCGGAGTGTTCTACAGGCTGCGTTCGCTTCGAAGCCGAGCTCCCGTCTACCGCGTGTGCTCTGTGAAGCGTTCGGGGCCGTGACTGGCGCTCCTGTGAATGCGCAGCTCTGTGTTCGCTTCGACACTGTTGATCCCAGAGCTTCAAACTGGAAGCTCGTCGGGACGAACAGCGACTCCGACACTGCTCAGGATGATCTGCTTGGCTTTGCTCGAGCAGCCGCAGAGAGCGACGCTGGCAGCGCTCACGTGAGCGTCCTCGGAGATCGCGGGAGCAGAACTTTGCGGCACTGCTTCCCTCTGCGTAGCGAAAGACGCTCCGTCATCGGCGGCGTGGTCGTCGAGCTCGATCCTGATACCTCGCTCGACGGCTGGCGTGACCACGACTCCGCTGCCCAAGCGCTTCTCCAGACCGCAACAGCAGCCGCGCAGCGACTGCGAGAGCAGGTTGCGCAAGAGGCCAAAGTGCACGCACTCGCGCATGAGCGCGACGAACTGCTGACAGACAAACGCCACGCAGAGGTGAACGCGCTCGAGATGAAGCGACTGCTGCACGACACCGAAGCAAGTGTGAGCAGGCTGCAGCAGCACTACACGAGCGTCGACCATCCTTCGCGTCAGGTTCTGCTCAGGTTCCTCGCCGACGTCTCAGCGCTGGCAACGTCACGAGAGGTCCTGCTTCGTGTGGGAGACGCCATCGCGAGCTTGCACGGCGTCTCCGGAGTCGAGACCGTCGAAGTTCGAGACGGACACCTTGAGAATTGTGCGACGCCATTCTTCACGACGATCCGATGCGAGGAGGACCAACGCGTCCTTCGCTCGTACGAGGCGAAAGAGACGCTCTTGCGCTGCGTGAAGCAGGGAGAGCCCGTCCGAATGATCATCGCGAGCGCTGCAGCAGGCGAAGGGCAAAGCCCGCGGACCGTCTCGCGATGCGCGGCGTTCTTTCCAATGGACACTCAGTCGCGGAGCAGCGCTGCGAGTCTGGATGCTGCTGCGATGGGCTCCTCATCGATCCACACTGTTGTCGTGACGGTGTTAGCTGAAGCACCAGCGACCCAGGACGCCGTGACCTCCACATACGAGACACCGGAGTCCTCTTTGGATCGAGTGCGTGTCCTGATCGACATCGCGTCACTCGTCTGCCGAACTCACGAGCAACGCGGACGCTGGGAACAGCACGTCGCCGCCTTGAGGGAGAGCGAGCGAGCCGCTGAGAGTCGCAGTGTCCAGCTGAGCCTCCAGTGCGATCGGTGGCAGGATCACTGGAAGGCGCGTGCGCGGCTGACCGAGGGTCTCGCGAACGAACTCGCGTGCCACCTGCCAATGTTGTACTCAGGGGGCAGTAGCGCTCTCCCGTCGAGGATGATGCTGCATGCGTGGCGATCGATGCTCGAGATCGTCTGCGGTCGGCTCGAAGGTGCGTTCGCTCGACGCAAGATCGACTCTCGAGCTGGTGTGCAAGTGTTCGGAGCGCTCGCTGAAGAGAGTTGCTTCTTCACACTGAAGCCTGCTGGGGGTTCGGACAAGCGGCCGTACGTGGTTCCGTTCCACCAGTGCGTCCGCCACAGAGCGTACCACGCAATCTGGATGGCGTTCCTGAACGGATCAGTGAGCGAACAGGCGGTGAGCGACAGCGACGATCACCGTGGCGGCGGTGGTGACGAGCCTGAAGCCGTGAAGCGAGTGCAGACGATCTGTCCGATCCTGGGGGCTACGAGCAGCGGCGACCAAGGAAATCGCGCTGCTGTCGGAGTCCTCGTGTTCACCTCTGATGTCGCGCTCGATGACGACGAAAAAGCGGCGTTGACGGAGTTCCTCGCATGGTTCGCTCCACTTCTCTGCAGTGTCGGGCGGGAGGTGCGTCGCAAGATGCGTCGGAAGCACACGCCCAACGGCGGTGGCGACACTCCCCGCGCCGCTGGCGACCACGGGCGGCATGTGAAGGAGAACGTCGATCGTGGAAACAATGGGATGGCTCCGTCTGGACTCAAGAGCGCGAGTCGCGACCCATTCTCCGAACAGTGGACACCTGAGCACAACTCGATCGATCGCGCTGCTGCGGGGAGCCCAACACACTCGATGAACCAAGTCCGTGAACTTGTCGAAGCACCCGACGGCGATGACGACGACGAAGCCAGCGACGAAGAGGTGGCTGCACGAAGCAAGAGAAGAGCGGATCTGGTCGCTGGCGTCGTCGACCTGCTGCTCGCGGTGCAAGAGGCACCCGACATTGAGAATCTCTCGACGATCGTCCGGCGTGACATCAAGCGCCTATGGCAGGACCACAGGCGAGCCGCGAGCCAGCAGATCAGCGATTGCTGGCTTGTGTGCTTCGATGGGGCCGAGAGCGAGCCTTCGACAAGGATCTCGACCTCGGACCCGGAAGTGCGAACGTGGATACGGAACATGGCGCAGCAGAGTGGCCGAACGCACGACCCGATCACCAGCTTCCTGATCCTCAAGGGCGTCAAGAGCATGCTCGACGCGGTGGAAGGAGACAGAGAGCAGATCTGGGCGATCAGGCTCAGTGACGAGCTCTCCCCAGGAACGAAGGCGTACTGGCTGGCGATCTCCGGGACGAACCTACCTCAAGTGTTCGACGCAGACGACGAGCGCCTTCGCTTGCCTCAGATCGCGAGAGCCATCCACCGCCAGCTCTCGCTACTGCACAGGATAACGGAGCTCCAGACGCACTCAACGAACCTCCGCGAAGCCAACGCGTCGCTGGCTCAGCAACGCTCGGCTGCGAGTGAGCTCGAGAAAGTAGTCACGGTCTCGAGTGCCTTCCTCGCGTTCCAGTCCGCCGCTAGCGAAGCTGGGACTGAGCAGGCGCTTTGTAAGCCTGTGAGTGACGTCTTGAAGACACTGCTGCGCTGTGAACGTGTCACGGTGCAGCTCGAGCTTCGTGATCGGACGAGAGAGCAGAGTAGGTTGGCTGGTGGCGCGGACTGCGGCGGCGGAGAAGCGCACTGCTCGACGTCCAATCTCGAGATGGACAGCGTGCTGCGGCTGCACGTGTTCTCCTTGGATCCTGGGAAGGAGCGCGAACTTGTGGCAACGTGCACGGCTCGGATGGAGGCGATGTCGGTGAAGCTGGAACGCCACCATCGAGAGTTACTGGAGAAGGTAGTGGCAGTGATCGCGTCGGCGCTACATCGGATCCGAGTGAACGTGGCACTGTCGCAGCAGCAGCGGGAGAACGAACGCGCGCGAGCAGAGATCGACCAGTTGAGTTGCACAGTTCACGAGCTTCAGTCTCAGCTGCAGCAGGACTCGCATCGCCACAACGACCTCAGCTCTCGACTTGGACATCAGCAGCGCATCGCCGAAGAGAACAAACGGCTCGAAGCGCAAGTCCGCGAGATGGCGACGCAAGCAGAGACCCTCGTGCGAGAGCGCGAGGAGCGCCGGCGGGAGCTCGCGGCGCGCAAGAAAGCTGTGGCGAAGCTCACGTTCCAGCTCGAGCAGTTCGCGGACCTGGAGAACCAGGCGCAGCTCGCAGCGGACGAGATCGAGGCTCTCCGCCAGCGCGAGCGGCGGCTGGAGCGGAAAGTTCTCAAGCAGCGCGTGCAGCTGCAACAGGCCGTCGCCGATGCCGCAACTCTGAGGCAGCGGGAGGAGCTCGACCGGCACGAGGTTGCGCAGCTACAGCGCCAGGTAGCAGCGCTGACGGAGAAGCACAAGCACGTGGAGGCGACAAAGCGATCGTCGCTGCGCTCGCACTCGAGCCGCTACCTCCACCAGATGCAGCATCAAGCGCAGAGGCTGCAGCAGGTGAACTTGGTTCAGGAACTGCGGCAGCTGACTGCGATGGAGGTGCGCGAGATGCGGACGCGCAACCGCGAGCAGCGTGACAAGAGCTGGCAGCGCGCGCACTCGGTTCCAGCTGGCGAGTGCGTCGTCGTCGGAGAAGACAAGCCGGGAGGAGCAGCACGTAGCAGTCAGAGCCTTCAGCAGCAGCACCACCACCACCTTGCATGACGACATGCGAGTGGTGCTCCGATCTGGGAAGCGTTCGTCGTCTGCCAGCACGGATGCCTCCGGTGTCGGATGTCAACTCTGCAGCACAGTGAGGGTGTTCCTCAAGCCCTGGCGGGACGACGTGGCCTCGATCGACCGTCTTCAGCACGAAGAACAGCTCTTCGAGCCACATGCTACAGGTGGACGCATCTAGTCATGTTGACTCTCATCGTTGTCCAACAACGTGCGGAGAGAGGATGAGCGGCCTCGCCATGGCATCCGAATACTTTGTTCTGCTGAGCACCCTGGTTCCTCGACTCGCGGCACGCAGCAGCACGAGCCTTGAGCCAGGGCCGGAGCCGGAGCCGGAGCCGGAGTCGGAGCCGAACTGGGGCCGGGGTCGGAGCCGGAGTCAGAGATCTGATGACCTCGTCGGGTCTATTCGTAGACGTGGCATTCCCAAACTCGTTCGCGGCGACGACGACAAGACGGCGGTGCCGGCAGCGATACCCAGAACCAAGCAAGCAGAGATGACGACGACATCGGTCGGGAAGCGCATGAGCTCCGGACACAGGGCCTTGCTGGACCAGCTGCGCGGCTCTATCCAACGGCAGCAGTCGCAGGAGCGAGCATCGTCGCTTGCCGAGCAGTTCCACGTGCGCTGCTCGCGCCCAGTGTTCGCACTCTTCTGGCTGGCGATCCTCCTGCTGCACCTCGTCTGCGCTGTGTACTTCTCGGCGGCGTGCTATCTCTACCTCTACATCATGCAGCGCAGCATCGGCTCGAACCTGCGGCGCTACGCTCTCAAGCTCACGCAGAGCCAGTACACATACATCGCGTACGCGCACGGCGCCTTCGCGGTGCCGCACGGCGTCTTCGCGCTCGAGATGCTCGTCTTCTCGCTGCTCAACCGGAAGCTCGTGTTCCAGTCCAAGAGCTCGTCGCGCATCTCGAGCCCGAAGCTCGCGTCGCACTTCCAGTCCAAGCTGCGCTCGGCCAAGTGGTTCCGGAGGCTCAGTCAGAGCATCTTCTACTGGCGCAAGTGGTTCTTCGGCCACACGGGTCTCTTCGGACTCGGCGGACAGCACTTCCGCACCATCTTCCTCGCCCAAGAAGCCGTCGAGATCGTGCTCCAGACGACACAGGCGTACCGCATGAGCAACTG
>JAASFS010000910.1:0-10673 GCA_023333865.1 Globisporangium perplexum | reverse complement strand
GGCAGCAGCTCCGTCAGCGGCGCCATCGTGGTCGTCTGCGCGATGGTTCTGTTTCGAATGAACATGGAGTTAAAAACAAGATTTGAAACGAGTCGTCTGCTGCAATAATGGTAGTGACCAAAATGAGGGAGTTCTTCACAAATTTTGAAAACGATTCTTCACATTTTGATGCCCTCGCGTCGCTTCAAGCTCAAGGTGCACCGTTGAAGAGGAGTCATGGAGGGGACGCTCTGGACGCGCAGCGGACTGCTCGGTGCCATGCAGCGCCGCTTCTGCGTGCTGAAAGGCACGATGCTCGCGAGCTACAGCAGCGAGGAAGATCTGAAGCGCGGCGCACGACCTCGCGACGTGTTCGAGGTGGCGCAAGCGCGCGACTGGGACGGCGCCACGGCGCTGCGCGTGTACGCGCACGCGCTGGAGCTTGAGTGCCTCGGGTCCACCGGCAAGCTGCAGTGCCACGCAGAGTCGGCGGACGACAAGCGCCTCTGGCTGCTGGCGCTGCGCCACGCGCTCGCCGAGCCCGACCGCATCGCGCAGGACGAGATCGACGCCGTGCAGCAGCAGCTGGCGGCCGATGCCGAGCGCGAGCAGCAGGCGATGGTGCGCGCCGCAGACGCCGTGCGTGAGGCGCAGAGCGTCGGCGGAGAAGTGCTCGCGCACGAGCAGCGCATGCAACAGAACGTCGACGAGCGCCACGCGCTCGAGGAGCAGCTGCACCGCGCGCAGATCCTGCTGAGCGAGGCGCAGCGGAAGGCGCAGGAGACGCGCGAGGCACTGCTCAAGGCGCGTCAGAACGCTCACGACGCGACGCTCATTGCCGACGTCGGTGGCGGTGAGGGCGGCGAGCCGGGCGCTCCCGATCACCACCACGAGCTGGTGGGCGTCGAGCGCCTCGCAGCGCAGCACGAGGTCGACGCGAACCTCGAAGAGACCCGCAAGGCGGCCGCCGACGCGCTCGACGACCGCGTCGTCGCGCTCAGCCGCGAGTACGCCGAGCTCTTCCGCGCGTCGCGGGCCCGCGCAGACGACGGGCAGAAGCTGCGCGACGCCGCCGCGAGCAGCTTGCTGGAGGCGCACTCCGCGAAGCAGCGCGCGAAGCTGCGGCTCGAGTCGTGGAGCGCGGCGCCGTCCCACTTGGACCCGCTCGCGGAAGGCTACCTGGTTTGCAAGCACCCGTACAAGCCCACGACGCACCGCCGCTACTACGTGCTCTTCGGCAACACGCTGTGCTGGTACAAGGACGCCGACATGTTCGCGGCGCTGCCCGAGTCACCCGTCGGGGTCGTGCACGTCTCGGGCGTCGGCGAGTGGACCGGCAAGGTCGGCGCCGCCATGAAGGTGCTCCCGCACACGTTCTCCATCATCACGGTCGAGGGCAAGGTGGTTTGCTGCAGCGCGCCGACACGCCAGGGCGTCACGGCGTGGACCACGGCGCTCCACATCGGCATCACGATGCCGCCGCTGTCTCCGCACCGCGCAGTCGCTGCCAAGTCGCGACGCGACTCGTTCGACCTCATGTCCTCCATGGCGGCGACGCTCTCGCCAAAGCGGAGCAGCGGCCACTTCCAGTTCCCGAGCGGCATCAGTGGCGGCGCTGCCAAGAGCGAGGCAGAGGCTCCAGGAGACGGTCAAGACGGTCAAGATGGTCACTCGCCACCCTCAACAGTGTCGAGAGATCCCCACGCTCCGCCTACGCGGGCGGAGCTCGAGGCCACCGTCGTAGTCGAGGGCTACCTCGTCAAGAAGAGCGCGGTCGTGCCGGTGATGAAGAAGAAGTACTGCGTGCTCAAGGGGCTGCGATTCCACGTCTTCAGCTCGCGCGAGGCGTTCGAGAGCAGTGACGAAGACGCGAGCAGCCACGACGAGTTCCAGGTCTGCGCCGTCTCGGACTGGGACGGACACGGCGCGCTGCTGCACTACAGTCACGGCTTCCAGGTCCAGACGCTGCGCCACGAGACGGTCTTCTGCAGCGCGGCGAGCAGCGACGAGAAGGACAAGTGGGTGCACGGGATCCGCAGGTCGTTGCTCAAGCACCGCGAGCGCCTGCTCTCGCCCATCCGGCGCGAGGAGTCGATGATCACCCGCGCGCGAAGAAGCATCCTGCTGAAGGCGTCCGCGACGTCTGCCGCGTCAGAAGACGATGACGACGACGACGTAGCCGCAAGCACGACGGCGCCGCAGGAACCGGTCGATGAGGTGGCGGCGGCGCTCGAGGAGTTCCACGCGCTGCTCCACGAGTTCTACGCCGAGCACAACCCCGGGAAGCTCGGCGACGTGCCGATGCTCGTCGAGCGCTACAGGCAGCGCGAGCGAGCGCTGGTCGAGCACCTCGACCGGATCTACGGCACCGACGTGGCGCACGACGAGCAGGTGGCGGCGTTGCTCGAGAGACTCGCGCTCGCGGCGAAACAACAACAGCAACAGTCTGGACTCGCGCGGCGCAAGAGCAGCGGCGTGAAGAGCGGGCTCGTGGACTTCGTCAAGATGGCCGGCTACTTGAGCTGGAACAGCGACCGATGCTACTGCATCCTCTCGGTCAACAAGCTCGTGCGGTACCGGACGCAGACGCACTACGAGACCGAGGCGTTCGACCCGGTCGCGTCGATCGTGATCTCGAGCGTGTACGAGTACCCACCACCGGCGGACCTGCCGCCGAGCACGGCGGCAAAGAACACGTTCTTCGTGTCGTACTCGGACGACCAAGATGACGGCGCGTATCACCAGCAGCAACAGCAGCCGCAGCACTCGCTCGCGCTGAGCTCCGCGACGGTCGAGGAGAAGCTCAAGTGGATGGCCAAGATCCGCAGCGGTCTCGGCTTCGCACACGCCAGCACCGAGCGCTCCGTTGCGAGCGCCGCCCCCACGAGCGCCTCGACTGGCGACCAGACAGCGCAATCAACCATGTCCCCGGCGGAGGCGCTGCGGCTCAAGCTCGTCGAGTACTACAAGCAGCACAACCCGCGCAAGGTAGGCGAGGTCGGTGCGCTGCTGTTGTACTTCGCCGGTAATGAGGCGCAGCTCCTCGCGGACTTGGACGCCACATACACCACGCACATCGCCGCGGACCCCGAGTTCGTGCAGCTCGTGAGCGACGGATCTTCGCCCGACCGCGATATCGCAGTGGATGCGCCGTCGCGTCCGTACGAGAGCTACCTCTGGGTCAAGCATCCGGCGCTCGGCGCCGCGTTCCAGAGATGTTACTGCGTACTGAGTGGCGAGACGTGGAGCTGCTACAGCTCGAGTCGCCACGCGCAGGCTGGCGGAGGCGACGGGGCAGCCACGAGCGCTCCCAGTGTCGCTAGCGGCCACGCTCCGCTCCTGGCCGATGTCGTGGTGAACGTGCACGCGCGCAGTGCGAAGCTCCAGGAGATGAACGCCACGCTCAGCATCGAGACGCTCGCGAGCGGTCCGGTACTGCTGCGCGCTGATGCCGACGAACTCGCGCAGAGCTGGACACGCGAGCTGCGCAGAGCGGCGGACAAGCATCAACTCGAGAAGCGCGCGGGGGGCTTCTCGTCTTCGCCATCGCGACGCGCGAGCTCCGGTGTGATCCCCGAGTCGCACGGACCGACGCAGCAGCTCCACTCCCTGCTCGTCTCCTTCTACGAGCGGCACAACGCCGAGAAGGCGAGCGAAGTGGGGACGCTGCTGCGCGCCTTCGCCGGCCGCGAGCGCAAGCTACTGGAGCAGATCGACGCGATCTACCACACCGACCTGATCACCGACCCTGAATTCGCGGTGCTGCTGCAGGCGATCGAGGCAGTGCCGCCGCCGCAGGAAGAGCACCGCAGCGGCGAGCACGCTGACGCCGGCGGCCGTGTGAGTGGTGACGGCGAGAAGCGGGTGCTTATGGAGGGCTACCTGACGAAGCGCGGGCACCTGATGCCGTCGATGCGCAAGCGCTACTGCGTGCTCGCCGGCAACACGCTCGAGTACTTCGCCACGCACGAAGACAGCAGGAACCCGGCGGTGCGGCCGCACGGCAGCTTCCAAGTGGCGACCGCGAGCGACTGGCATGGCAAGACGGCGACTAAGACGTTCGAGCACGGCATGGAGCTCGAGACCGCGGACGGGAGAGCGTTCTTCTGCGCCGCGTCCAGCGCTGCTGACAAGACGGCGTGGACGCGAGCGTTCCGGCACGGCATCGCACTCGCGCGAGCGGCAGCACCGAGTGTGGAGAACGAGCGAGACGGTGACGAGCAAGACGGCGACGAGAGCTCGGCGCGCAAGGCGGCGTTCCGAGAGCGCCTCGCGCAGTTCTATCGCGAGACGAACCCGACGAAGCTCGACGACCTCGACCTGCTGCTCTCGTGCTACGCGCGCCGCGAGTTCGCGCTACTCGAGGCGGTGGACGTCGCGTACGGGTCGGCGCTCGCCCAGGACGAGTCTCTGCTCGCGCTCATCCCGCCCTCGAACGCGCACAGGCGAGCGCTGAACACACTGCAGCTCGACGGCGCGCTGGTGCGGCACACCGATAGCTCGTGGAAGCGCGGGCAGAGCGTCCACGTCGCCATGAACGGACTCACGCTCGCGTTCTTCGCCTCGCGCGAGGGTTTCAAGAGCGGCGCGGCGTCCGACAAGATCGTCACTGCGCTTGCTGTCAAGGACGTCGACCGAGCGTCTGCTGGCGGCGACGGCAGCAGCTCGAAGCGCTCGGTGCTTCGCTTCGCGGTCGAGACGACAGAGCACGCGTGGGTGTACTTGGAAGCGCCGAACGCGCTGGAGAAGCAGCAGTGGCTCGAGGTGCTCCAGGCGGCGCTCGACTCCATCCTCGGACAGAGTCTGCTCGAAGAAGAGACGCAGCTGCTGCACGCGGACACCGCGAGCGACGCCCGGACCCACGAGAGACCGGTGCTCATGCGGCGCAGGAGCTCGTTCACCATGGGCAACAGCCTCAGCGGCTACCTCCTCGTGCGCGCGGACTTCGCCTCGGATGTAGACCACGAGAAGAGGAAGCGGGACGCAGCGGCAGCGATGGAGGAGCGCCACGTCGTGCTCGAGCACAACAACCAGCTCGCCGTGTACAGCAGCGACGCTCCGGACGCGATCGCCGCGACGTTCACGACGCTCTCCACGCGCGCTTGGGAACCGTCGGCGCCAGCACACTCGGGTGGTAGCAGCTCCGCTCCAAAGTGCCGCTACCCGTTCCAGATCCTCACCCTCGAGCAGATCGTGCTGAGCTGTAGCGCCGCGACAGACTTGCTGCGCGCCAAGTGGATCAAGCAGATCCGCACCGGCGCTGAGCGTGTCGTGGCGCTCGAGATGCTGCAAGAGCAGCGGAGCCAAGCCGAGAAGGAAGCTCTCGCGCTCGAAGCCAGCCGTGGCGGCGCTGCCGGCGGAGACGACGCCAGCAGTGTGGCTGCCTCGGGTGGTGACTCAAGCAGCGGCGCCGCGAAGGACGCTCCGCTGAAGGGCTACCTCGAGTACAGGACGTCGAGCGGCCATGTCGGATCCTCTTCCATGGCGATCTCGGAAGGCTACTTCGTCGTGACGCCTCGCGCGGTGGTGACGATCTACGCCGACGAAGGTGCCTTCCTGCGACGCGAGTTGCCACTCGTGTCCGCGCAGGTTGTAGACTTGGTGCCTTCGTCGCCATCGAGAGCGCACGGGTCGCCGACCACTTCTTCCTCCGCTCCGTCGTCGCCGGCGAGGTCTGCGAGACGACACTTGTACAAACTCTTCGGCGACGACAGCGCGGCGCCTGCCGGAGCCTCTGCCGGGGATCTCGACCTCACCTTCACGATCCGAACGAGGGACGAGATCGCTCAGCTCGTGCACATCTACCCGGCGTCCGCGGCGCAGCAGGCGGCGTGGATCGGCGCATTCCGGTCGGGGATCAACTTGCTCAAAGGTGAGGAGCTGCTCGCCGACGAGAAGCTCATCCTGCAGCTCGAGCAGCAGACGCAAGAAGAGGAAGCGAAGGAACGCGATGACCCGCTCCGCGTCTCGGACGACGATACAGCGTTGCTCTCGATCACACCAGGAGCTGTGCTCGACGGGGTGCTGACACCGTGGCGAGTCGTCTTCAGTTCGTCGAGACCGACCGTCGCAGCGACGCCTCTCTTCTGCGTGCTCACCGGGTGTCGTCTGCGGGGCTTCCGTTCGCGAGACGAGGTCCCGGAGGACCTCGCAGCGCCGAGAATCGAAGGCAGGGCAGCGAGTGGCGGTTTGCTGGACGTCGACGTTATATCGGTCAGTGACTGGGAAGTCCCCGCTTCTGCTGCGACGAAGTCCCGAGACGACACCGCCATCGAGACCGGCGGAGGTGTCGGGTTCCGGGTGGAAGCGACGACATCGGCGTCCACGGCGAGAGAGACGCTCTACTTCTCCGCCGCCTCGTTCGAGCTCAAAACCCGCTGGATCCGCGCCGTGAAGAACGAGCTCGACTTCGCACTCGCCGAGTCGTACTTGGACGAAGACGCCAAGGAGTTCGCGCGGCAGGTCGCAGCTCACGTCGCAGACACCGCAGCTGTCAGCGGAGGTGGAGGAGATGCACGCAGACGCCGGAACACGACGCTCCAGCAGCAGCGCACGGAGGGCTACGTCCGCGTTCGCCACCACTTCCTCGGCGCAATCTGGAGAGAGCGGTACGCGGTCTTGGAAGGCACCAGTCTTCGCTTGTTCGCGAACGCGAGCTCCGCTTCCAGCGCCGACCGCGAGCGCAAGGCCGTCGAGAAGCACGATCTTGTCGCCGTGGAGCCCTGGCACCCGACATACTCGGTGCACTTCGGCAGCAGCGGCAGCAGCAGGTTCGGCTTCCGGGTCGAGAACGAAGCTGGCGGGTACTTGGAGTGCACCGTGGGCTCCGACGACGAACTCGCGCAGTGGATGGCGGCGGTCGCCGCCGCGGTCGAGGATCTATCACTGCACACGTCGAGCCGCGTGATGCTGCGCGACCCCGCGCTGCCGTTCCTCGCCGGCGCGGCCATGGAAGGGTACTTGAAGCTCAAAGAGAAGCGGAAGTCGCTCGCGCTCTTCTGGAAGACGCGGTACTGCGCCGTCATCGGCACGCAGTGGCTGCTCTACGAGACGCAGGAGCAGGCGGCGGCCGGCGCGACCGAGAGAGATGGCGGTGGTGCTGGAGCTGGCGTCCCACCGATCGCAGTCTTCGAGATCGTGCAGGTGGGACCCTGGACACGGCCGGAGCGCGCGTCGGAGCGCATGCTCGACGACAGCGAGGAGCTGCTCTCGCGAGGCTTCTCTGTGCACGTGAGCCCGGACGACGTCCGCATCGACTGCAAGGCGCAGTCGAGTCTCGAGCGCAAGCGCTGGCTCAACGCGATGGAGGATCAGCTCGCGCAGGCGTCACAGGCCAGCGCGCACGTGCTCGACGCGATGGAGCGCCACCGCGACACGGAGAGCGCGAGGGCCGCAGTCCGCTCCAAGTTCAGCGAGGTCAAGAGCGACGCGAAGCGCCAGTCCACGTTCTTGCGGCAGGCGCTCCACCTCGCGACGATCGCCGACAATGACGACGACGACGAGCACCTCAGCTCCGACGGCGCGTCATCGAGCGAAGAGAGCGACGCTGGCGCCGCCGGTGGCGACGAGTACAACAGCAGGATACGACCGCGCTCGGGCTCGGACTTCATCGACCGAAGTCCCGAGTCATCTCCGATGCGCCGCAAGTCGCCCGTGACGGTCACGGGCTCGTTCGTGAATACGCAGGAGTCGGACGCCAGCTACGACGACCGCAAGAAGATAGGAGCTGACGCCGCGAGCGCCTACCTGTCCATCGCGGCGTGCTTCACGCGGTGCTTCTCGCGGAGCAGCTCGGAGCCGCGCAAGAGGGCTCCTGGTGCCGGAGCGGCGGCAGCGGGGAGGAGCATCGCGCCGCTCGGCGTGCCGGGCTTCCCCGCGAACGCCGAGGCGTGGAGTCGCAAGTACGCGTGCGAGTACTACGCCGCCGACGGCTACACGAGCGACTCGGACTGGTAAGTAGATCGAGAGAGAGCGCGTTGCCTCCCTAGTTCACCCGCGCCAACCCGGAGCCGACCGCGACTGCTGCTTCCGCGTGTTCGTGTGCACCCTGCGCTGGCGACACGGGCGACACAGCGCGGCCGAACTCGAACTCGCGGACCGCATCGAGGTACCGCACCGCGACCTTGTTAGCCCACGACTCGAGCGCGAGCGAGCCCTCGAAGAAGGCGCAGTGGGAGCCCTCGCCGGTCTCCACGAGCATCGTCTGCTCGCTGCGCTGGAAGTGCGCGTACGGGATCGTCTCCTTCGCGCACACGGGGTCATCCAGCGCGTTGATGCAGAGTACAGGCCGCTCGATCGCCGTGATCGATCGCATCGGGTCGTTCGATTCCCAGTACGACTCGAGGTCCGCGTAGCCGTGCAGCTTGGCGTACACAAGTGCGTCGAACTCGCCGATGCTCGTGGCGCGCAACGCCTTCGGGATGTCCACGACGTCGCGCAGCGCGTCCGCGTGTGTGAGCAGGAGCTTCTTGAGCGTGAACGTCATGAGAAAGTCGTAGAGCGGGTGCACGCGGCCGCGGCAGAAGAGCTCGAGCGCGTTGTAGCCCGGCGAGATGCAGACGCCAGCAGTGATGCGCGATGCGTCACCCGTCTCGCCTAGGTACGAGCAGAGAAGCCCGGCACCCGCCGAGTACCCGATGCCGTAGAGCTGACTGCTCGCCGGGAACGCGCGCTCGATCTCGCCGATCGCGCGCTTGAGGTCCTCCGTGTCGCCGAACGCCTGCAGCTTGGGCGTCGTGAGCCGCATGCCGCCGTGGCCGCGCTTGTTGAACACCACGGGGCGGTAGCCGCCCGCAAGCGCCGCCGCGCACAGCGAGCGCATACCGGCGCTGCCGCCCGTGAGTCCGTGCAGCACGAGCGCGATCGGTGCGTCATCGCGCAGCGGCTGCTCGCGTACGAGCGACGGCGCCGCGGAGGCCTCGACGACCCAGTCGAGTGATGTGTGGCCGCCGTCCGCCATCACGAGCAGGTCGCGCTTGTACTGGAGACGCGGCTGCGGCACCACGAAGGGTAGGAACACCTGCACGTGCGCGTTCGCCCACCACGTCGGCGCGTAGCTCTCGAGCGCCGGCCGCAGGCTCTGTGCGTGCGCGAGGCAGGTGAGGCGGTCGCTAGAGAGGAGGCGAACACCGTGAACTCCGAACGCACCGTGGCGACGAAGTCGTTGAGCGCGGAGGCGCCGGTGACAATGCGCCTGCGGCTCGCGGTGCCGCTCCGCCTCCGCGAGAGCAGCAGCGCGCCGGCGCCGGAGAGCGCTGCTGCTGCCAGCGCTGCCGTCGTCGCTGTCGTCGCTGTCATTCGGCTCCTGTGGGATCCGGATTGTCGATACCGAGTCGTCATTGACGAGAACCCGAGGATACGAACTGGAGATGCGAGAGAGAGGGAGAGGGAGGCGGACAAGTTGCGTACGTTGGCGCGGAGGCTGCGGGTTGAGACTCGCGCGGCGCCATCGCGAGCGGTCAGGAAGAGGTCTGATGTTAGCGATGCTTGTCAAAATACCCTCCCCCCTCGATTTCTTCACTAGCTCTTGAGCGGTTCATCTTCTTGATCGGCAGCTCCATGCTGTTCTTGCCTCGCTCACCAAGCGTTGCTCCGCTTCGCGCGACGCGTGCGCGCACACGGTCTCGGGTCGCACAGATCGTGGGCTGAGCTGGTCCGCTTTGCATCATCGGCCAGGTGTGCGAACGAACGGGTCCACCGACGAAGTCGACCACCATGTCGAGCAACGTTGATAACCCAACGCGTGAGGGTGTCAAGCGGTGTCGAGCCGAGCGGGCTTCGACTCCGGCACGAGCAGACATCGCTCCATTCGCGCCTCGCTCGTCGCTCCTTCAAGCAGCGCGGCACACGCGCACACACATCTCGCGCACGCGCGCGACACAACCGCAGCCCGAGGAAGTCGCGGATCGAGCGGATGGCGACCAACCACGCGTTAGGACGGGGCTTTCCTGGACGTCCTCACCCAGCGGCGTGCACCATGGGAATGCCCTCAATCCGCAAGCGCGTGGCGAGTGCGAACTCGGCGACCAGCAACTCGGATGGATGTCTTCGATGTCGCGAACAGTAGCATTTGAGAGTGTACACATATTCGATTCCTATTCGTCATACAAATGCGGAGTCTGCTGTGCGAATGTGCATTTGTAATATTCACAAAACAAACCTTGCTCATGGTTGTCATCAAGATCGCGCTTCAACACTTGACGGTCTCGTGAGCCAAGAAATGGTGATGCAAGAGGACCAGGCGCATTGCGTCGAGCGAGTCGTGTGCTTCGTGGCTGGACGAAGTCAATTGATGAGAGCAGGAGATGATGACCAGGAGGATTGTGTGGAGATCGGAAGAGCAGATCGCAATGACACTGGGAGGTGGCGACAGTGGTTTACGCCGCGCATATTGGCAGCAACCACGGCGATGGCGGCGATGGCGCGGTGCCGACATCCGGCGAACAACTGCTCGGTGTATTGGTACAAGGTGGCCTGCTTTCCTCTCGCGCTATGCTATGCTACTACCGCTTGCTACTACGACGGCTCATTCTACTCGCGCTGCTCACACTCGCGCCGCCTGCCCACGCTTCCACTGCTGGAAGTGGCTGTTGCAGAGGTTCTGCGTGCGCTCGTACGCCTGCTTCATGCAGGCGTCCATGACGCAGCGCTTGCCGCCGCCGTGAGCCCAGCACAGCCCGTTCGAGATCGCGATC
>JAASFS010000909.1:0-10677 GCA_023333865.1 Globisporangium perplexum | reverse complement strand
CTCGGTCGCGAGCGTGCGGCTCGTGCTCTCGACGATCGTCGAGCAGAGTGCGAGCGGCGGCGATGGCGACGTCGCAGCGGTGGAAGCGGCAGCAGGCGCCGCAGCCTCCGAGTTGGCAGCCATCGAGTGAGTGAACGAGTGCGTTAGGGAGTTTGCGAGGGAGAGTCTGAAGTAGGTGATCATGAGTGGCATGGCAACCGAGAGAGATAACTTCAAATGCGAACACGAATCGTGCAGTTAGTTGAAGGATGTATACCAGCGTCGTGCTTTGGCGACTGGGAGGACGTCGCGACCATCGTGTGGATCCACGAACGCCTTGTCAAGATGGTTGCCTCGCAGCAACGCATGATGACGGCTAGTGATGGCACTTTCAAGAACGTGATTCCTGGAGAGCGTCTCGAGGTTGTACAGTGTCAATCATTGTTACCGCCATCTTGAACTAGTGCGCTATCTGCCTCTGTCGCGTGCACATGCTGCGCCAGTGACGGACGATCGTGCAGAGCCAGCCGCGCTGTCGTTGAAGCGCTCGCTGCTTCCAGCTCTCTCTCGCTCGACGCACCATCAGCAGGCGTCTCCATCTTGCGAACGCTTTGCTCTTGAACGCAACACGCCGCTGTGAGGTAGCCGTCTCCACGAGGCGGTCGTGGATCCACCTGTCGGTCGCGACGCTCTCCCAGTGGACAAAGCACGACGCCAGTGTACGTCTCTGTCGTCGGTCGGCATACTTCACCAGGACGTTGTACCGCCTTTTGCTCTCTTTCGCTGCGTAATACCATGCTTGCAGTATCCGATCTTGCATCGACCTCTTGTGTGACTGCGCCAGTTCGCGCAGATTTGCCCGGATGCGAGCGATGCGCTTCCAGCGAAAGAAGCACTCGTCAGTCACCGAGCGGAAGTATCGGAGCCGAAAGCGCGAGACCCGGACTCGCAGGCGCTTCATCTGATGGCAGTAGCGATTCACGCCGCTGAAACAGGCTCGCAGAATCCGGCTGTCTGAATACTTGCGTGCTGTTGCTTGCTGTTGCTTCTCAACTCGCACCCCCGCGAGCCACTCGCTGATGAGAGCTTTCCAGTGTCGGCGCTGGAGTGATTCCTCGAACCGCCGAACCGCTCGTGTCCTCCTCCAACGTTCACGCTTCTTGGACGAACAGTGGCGCAGTAGCTTGTTCACCGCTCGCGATTGTCGCAGCAAATCGAGGCCAACTGATGCACTCTTTCGTCGCCGTTGTTGCTCCTTTGAGACGCGATAAGCTCGTGTGAGTGCGTTGAACGCGAATCGCAGCAACTTGGTCGTGATATGCACGTTCGCTACGCCGACGGCCAGCCGCGCTTGCTTGCTTCGGAGCGTGTACGTCCGCCAACGCTGGCACACGAGCGCGCTGAGCTTCCTGCGCTGCCTCACGTGCTCAGTCGTTACTCGACGCCACGTGTGCAATACACGTTCTTGAGCAGCTCTTCTCTTCGATCGCTCCAACTTTCGCAACATCGATCGGATGTATGAGACGCGCTTCCAGCGACAGAAGCACTCTTCCGTCATTGATCTGAAGTATCGAACTCGGAATCGCGAGACTCGGACTCGCAGGTGCGCCATCTGACAGCTGTAGCGCATCATACCTCGGAAGCACACTCGCAGTATGCGCCTGTTCGAGTGAATGGCTGCGGCTGCGAGCTTGTGCTTCATGGTTTTGATCTTCTTGAACCACTGGTTGACGAGAGCAGTCCAGTGTTGACGCTGGTGAGTCTGCTCGAAGTACAGTGTCGCTTCCTGTCTTTGCATACGGCCGCGCTTCTTGCGTTGGCGATGCTGGAGCAGCTTGTTCACTGATCGTGACTGCCGAAGTGATTCGAGCTGTGCTGCAGCGGCCACTTGACGCTGCTTTCGCTTCGTCGAGCTCCGTGCAGCTTGAGAGAGGGCTTTGAGCGCAAAGCGTAGCAGCTTCGTGGCGGCGTGCTCGGCTGCGACAGCACTAGCTAGTTGTTTGCGCTTTCTTCGCTCCACGTTCGCCACCCACTGCTCGAAGCTCTTCCTAGTCAAGCAACGGTTCCAGTATCCGATTGCAAGCTCAGCTTTCCACTTCGCCTCTCGATGGGCTGTGAACCACCGTGTCCAGACTGTCCAGTACTTCTCGTTGCGCGAGCGGTTCACGAACTCCGTTGCAATGTGGTTGAGTCGGAGAGACTTCGCAGCAAGTGCGTCGCTAGCAATCTTTCTGGTTCGCGCTCCAGCTTGGTGCCTCCAACAGGCCACCGCTCGAGCAAGTTTCGCGCTCTGCATCCTCTCGGTCGCCAATCGCTGCTTCTCTCTCGTCATACACCGGCGCAGTGTAGCATTCTGCCAGTGGAAAAATGCCGAGTACTGAAGGTACTCGAAGTAGAAAGCGGCAGCTTGCACCGACCGTCGTGTACGCTTCACTTGTTGCTGCGCGAATACTTGCCAGGCGCGCGCCACGCGCTGGAGCAACTTGTAGTTCCGATGGCGCGCTGCCAGCTCGCGTCGTCGATTTCTTCTGCGCAAAGCGCGAGCGTAGCGATGCCAGCGCGTTACTGCATGGCTGCAGCTTCGCTTCTGGTGCTGCAGTGTAGCGTTCTTCAAGTTCTGCCGCTTCTGCTTCTGGTGTTCGTAGAGCACGAACCAGGCGCAGAAGTGCTGCATCAACCGCTTCATCGACGCAAACGTCAGTGCTTGGAGGTGTCGGGTCTTCCTCAGGCGGCGAACTCTCGTCAATCTGCGCCACTCGCAGAAGAGCTGTCGTGCCATCATGGAATCGTGAATTCTCTGCTTGAATGCAAGCATGGCATGCACGCGAAGTCGGCGGCGGACGGCAATGTACCATGCGTGCAGGCACTTCTTTTGTAGCACCGAGAACTTGCAGTTCAGAGCCTTCGCGACTGCTTCCCTCTTCCACTGGGATCTGATTGCGTAGATACTCCACAGCCTCATCGCGGTATGAAGTCGGCGTGCAGAATCGATCGTGCTTGCACGCGCCAGCATGACTCGGCTCTGACGTTGCTCATGGGTGATCTTGTTCCAAGCTGAGACCGCTGCTCGGAGACGCCGCTCGCAGTGCCGACGAAGAAGAACGCTCGATTTCGAGAACAGGATGAGGTTCTTGAGCGCGATTCGCACCGAACGTCGCGCTTTTTTCTTCTGGAAGAGCCTCACGAGACGGCGGTAGCATCGCTTGCGGATACTGAGACTAAACCACGCCACAAAGCGCGTTCGCACCCGCCGCAAACTGGATGCCGCCCGGAACATTTCGATCTGGAGTCGCAATCGTGCTCGATGAGTAGCAAGCGAATGCCACGCCTCAAAATGGTGCTGGGTCGCGAGCATGTTGCGCTTAAGCCGTTGTGAGGACATCCACATCTTGACAGTGTACGCCCTCATCCACGATCGGAAAGATGCTTGGAGTTTGCGTATCGAGTGCACCTCGGCGAGAGCATCGTGCCTCCGTTGAACGTCAGCAGCTCGATTCGAGGAGCGCCGCCAGCGATCAAAGTAACGGCGACTTGATCGCTGTCGGGATCGTACATGAAAATGGTGCAGACAGCGCCGAAGAGATGCGTTCTGGCGCCAGCACCTGACGATGTGACACAGTGATTTTGCTCGTCTCCACTGGTCTGCTTGAGCAAACCTGAGCTTCAGGTGCAGCTTAGTCCGCAAACTCCAGAGCTGGAGACGCTTCCGTGTGACGCGCTCGCGATGGGAAATCTCGGCTTGCTGGAGGATCGCGTGCTTGTAGCGCTGATGGAGAACGAACGACTTCCATGACTGGAACAGCGTTCTCGAGACTCGCTTTAGCCACACCACAGCGACGACCTCCGCGATTCTGGATCGCTCGTCAGTGATCTCATCCACCACTGTCTTCCACTGCGCGAATGCTCGGAACACTAAGTGCAGAGATTCTCGAAAGTCTCGACGCGATTCGAGTGCCGCACGAATCAGGTGGTCGTCGCTCGGTGGATGTCCAGGAGACAGGCTTGGCACCGCACCTGACAGCGACCCTCCGCTTGCTCGTTTGAGTTCGCGGTACTGCTGCTTGAGATTTTTCACGCGTCTCTCGTGATCCTCACGATTGACAGAGGCCCTGTCGTCAGCTGCCGCTGGTTGCGAACGTTGGACTGGCGACCTCGAGGTGTCGAGCGTCCATCTACGCGCACGAGTTGGCTGTGCACTGACCTCTGTCGTCCATCTTGACTCTGCATCGTGATGCGACTGTCGCCTCGTTCTTGGTGTTGTCTTTAGCTCGCCTGCTGTTCTTGGCGGTGGATTACGGTCGGCCCGGCGGACGAGAGTCTTGAACTCGCGATCAGTGCGCTTCTGGAGGGCGAAGATCACCCCCTTCCACGCTGAGAAGTACTGTTCGAGCATGCGCTTTCGCCAATAGTAGAGCGCGCAAACGAGCCGCCGGTCCTTCTCTTCCATCGACTCTAGAAGCGCATCCGTCATCGGCTCTGACGAAGAGTAGCAGTTTGGAGAACGCGCTGGAGAAACAAGCGTCAGTCCGAGCAAGCCCAATCTTTACGCCGCATGACCAGCTTCGGCGTACTCGCATGACAAGGGTCCAAAGGACTCCTGATGCTGCTCTCGCGTCTTGGGATCTCGAGTCTCTGCACAATCGTGAGTGTAAAAGCTACTGCCGAGCATTCGAATCCGACAGAGCATCGCAACGAAGGTGAACGCACCGATACTTTGCTCCGAACTGCAGGGCGAACTCGCGCAGACTCCCGCCGCAGAGTGCCTCGAAGAGATAGATCGTCTTCCACCTCGCGTGTAGTCCAGCAGTGCTCCGTTGCGAGTGATCTCACCAGACCCGACCCGGTGCTGCACCTGTCCTCGCCGTCATCACTGCTGCCTTCTACTCGCCACGAGCGCAACCATCCGCGAGGCGCAAAGCGCTGCTGCGGCGAGTACCCTGACGACGCGCGCTCGCGTCCACGGGATGAACGGGGCATGCTCCGCAACGAGCATACGCGTTCTCTTCCTGATCGCGAACAAGCAAAGTGTCGGTTCAGACCAACCTCTGACGCTTCAGTCACCTAGCGATCTTCGCTCGCGCCACCACTTCTTGCCAATGCAATGACAACTGCGATCTCGCTCTCAGTTGATGCTAGCTGTGCTCGGATCGGTTGAGTTTACCGACGAGCTGGATCCTTTGCTTGCGATATAGCGGACGTAGAGTCCATTGAAGACGACGTCGAGCACGACCTTCTGCACCTCGTCGTATACCGACACAGGCAGCTTCCGTCCAGGCATCGTGATCGTCTTCTTGATCTTCTTGCGCTGCACCGCTGTAGCGATCTTTACACGGCGCGACTTGATGTACGTGAGGAAGATGGACACCGCCATCGCGCGGAACTCTTTCGGATCTCGTCCACTCTGCATGTCGAATACGCAGGTAGTTCGCAACAACAACACAACAACAGCACTGTCACGACCTGCGAATGCAGGACATGATGCGCTCTGGTGCGAGCAGAGTGTGTCTCGATCCGTACCTTCTTGAACTCCTCGACGGCGATCCAGAAGGTGACCATGTCGTCGGCGAACTCTCTGCGGGCAAACAGCAAGAACTCGGCGAGTCCAGGCGGGTCCTCCAGCAACAAGTGCCGAAACTCTGCCAAGCGCCTGTAGCAGACACACGTAGAGGATGTGAGCGCTGGGAGTCAGCTTGCCAGACGGCACCGTCTATGCCTCCTACCTCTCCTGATCTCGCAGCCGCCGCGCAGCATGCTCAGCGTTTCGCTCGTTCGCTTCGAGGAAGATCTCATCCTCGTGGCTCATGCAGATGCTTTCTCGTTTTGCCACGAACTCGTCGAGTTGTGTGCGCATCTCGTGGACAGACTCGTGCGCAGCGCTCAACGACAGCGTTCGGAGGCGTAGCCACTGCCTACATACACTCACAGCTCCGTTGTACTGCGCTTGGACGTCCTGTTTGGTTTGCACACAACATACAGGCGTTGAGCGCCTGAGCACGTGAAGCGCCGACAAGAGTTCGTACCAGCCCAGCGAGGAGCAAAGACACGCCGAGCACCAAGTCCGTGTGGTCTGGCTGCAAGATACTTTCAAAGAGTCCCAGAGCACCCTGCATGGTTCGCACGCACGCGTCCGGATGTCCAGTCTCCTGCATCGCACCATTTAACGGTGAGCACCTTCTCTCTCGAAGCAAATGCGACGGCAGACTGGATCCGAGTCACCTTCTGTATCTTTGCGAGGCCGATGGAGATCTTGAGCATCGTCGGATGAAGTTCTCCGAGCGACTCGCTCACAAGCGTTCGCGTCTGCTCCAGCAGCTCCTTCGCCCTCTCGTGCTTCTTCTGTACGATGTACAGATTTGCCAGCTCGATCTCAGTCGGATTCGTGAAGATGTTGCCGTCGCCCTCCCGAGTCGCGTGTTTCGCCGACGCCAGCGGAACACTGATCTGCATCTGCATGACTTGTTTCTCCCGAGCGAGCCGCCTCGAGCGCTGGAACCGCTCGATCTCAGGGTCGTCCTGGTCGTGAAGCTTCAGCGAGGAAACACGTGAGTCGCTTGAGTCGCCGAGGAGCGTCGCTTTCATTGACGCGACCAGGTTCGTGCTCGTGTCAACGAGATGTTTCAGCGAGTTTGCTTCCCGCTCAACCATCGCACCTAGCAGTTCATGGCCAACGTAGACTTCGGGCTCGAGCTCTTCAAACTGATGATGGCGTCTTTGAGCGAGCTCGTGCAGGCGAGCATGACACTTGTCACAGAGCACTTGATCGCACTGGGCACATCGCTTCCTCGCTCGACAGCCTTTGCAGTTATCGCAAGTTGGAAGCTTCTTCCTCCCGGCTGGGTCTCCCGGTAGCGGGGCCACCAGCCCGTGCCGCCGCCCGCGCTTTGCGGTGCGCAGAATTCGATCGCGCTCAAGGTCGAAGGCAGTTCGACGTTCTCGATCCTTCTTCAGCACAAGCTGCCGGATTCGCCACTTGCGAAGCGCTGGATCACTTGCAGGATCGAGGTTCGGGTCAGGATCGTCGTCTGCTTCATCGCTGCCACTTATTGTGTCTCTGTCACCGTCATCGCCAACGCCCTCGCGTCTCGATGGTCGAGTCCACTTGAGTGGCTCTAAGTCGACACTGGAACTCGTCTCTGGGTCACTCCGCGCACCGCTTGTGATTGGTGGATGCACGCTCGCTTTAGGGTCCGGCGTACGAAGCATGGCGGTACTTGAAAGTGGGTCTCGTATCACGAAAGGCGGAGTCGGTGTCGAAGCTCGATGCGACTTGATCAGCAGCTCGACGACGTCTGGGTGCTCGTGGCGGCTCAGGTGTCGGAACGCGTCCCAGCCACTGAAATCTCGCGTCTGCAAGCTCAATCCAGTCTTGATGAGCAGATGCAGCATCGCGACGTCGCCGCGGTAGCATGCGGCTATGAGCCCGTTGCGTCCGTGGCGGTTCTGGTGCGTCGGAATCGCCTTCTTGTCGAGACAGAAGAGGACGTCAGCGCACGAACCAAGCTCGCAGGCGACTAAGAACGGAGTGTCGCCGCGATGGTCTTCGTAGTTGGGACTGAACGAAGGATCTTCGAGGAGCTGACGCACACGCGCCAGGTCGCGGTCTCGCATTGCTGTCTCCAGCATCCGCGCTCGCCTTGTACTCGCGAGTCGCCCCGCAGAGGTTGCTACAGCGCCTGCAACGTTCTGATACGCTTCCTCTTCTTCTTCGACCAGCTGAGCGTGCAAGCTCGCGCTGGACACCGAGCTGCTCAGCAGCGACGCGATGTGCGCGAAGCCGAGCTTGTTCGCCCACTGCAGCGCGGTTTGACCGCTGGAGTCTGTCGCGCACGTGTCAGCACCAAACGCAAGCAAGGTCCTCACCGCCTCGAACTGGTTCGAGGTCACCGCCTGCACCAGAGGAACTCGCCCACTGCCGTTCGGCGCGTCCACGCTAGCGCCACCTCGCACCAGCGCTTTCAAGATCTCGGAGCGGCCTTTGTCTGCCGCGAGGAGCAGCGCTCGCGCGCCGTGCTTCGATTCGCGGTTCACGTCGACTTTGAACTCCATCAGGATGCTCACCGCGACTTCGTCGTCGGTCATAACCGCCGTCAGTAGCGGCGTCATCCCCCACGACGTCTCGAAGTCCGGGGAGGCGCCGAGCTCGAGCAGCCTCCTCAGCACCGGAAGCTTCCGGCAACAGATCGCTACCAGCGCCGGTGTGAGCCCGTTCGCGCTCTCGTGGTTCAGCAACTGCTCCACGCGATTCGGAGGCTCGTGCGACTCGGGATCGAATAGGTGGGCGAAGCGCTCGCAGCGCAGTTTGAACACGGCGCGTTCGACCTGCTTCTGCAGCGACGAGGTCCGGAACCGCGTCACGAGCTGCTTCAGCACGCTGCGCTTCGCGGGCAGTGCGTCGAGCCGCTGCTTTGCTCCGGCTGCGCGCTTCAGCGCGGCTTCTTTCTCGTTGATGCGCGCCGCGAGCTCCTGCAGCCTCCTCAGACCGGAGAGTCCCGGGGTGGACACGGGCACACCGAGCACCTGTGCGCGCTTGCGGACCTTGTTGACCTCGTGGAAGACGCGCATGTCCTCTTCGCGCAGCAGCTCGAGCCGCCGTCGCGCCGCCTCCTGCGCGAACATGCGCTCCATGGCGGCCGACAGCAGTTCCTCGCGCTGCATCTCGTCACAGCGGTACGCCAGCAGCTGCTGCTCGCGCGCGCGCGCCTCATGCTCCTTCTGCTGGCGGCGGAGCTCGCGTTGCTGGCGCCGCACCTTCGCCTGCTTGCGCTGCTCCAGGCGCGTGTCCATCTCGAGCCACTCCATTGTCGTCGTCGCTGTCGTCGTGCGCAGGTTGAAGTGTGAAATTGGCTGATATAGTGAAATAAGCGGGGTATTGATCAAAGCGCTCACGAAGAGGTCCATCGAGGCGAACGAAGCGTGCGAGCTGCGTGGTGGCAAGGACGCCTCAGGCTACGAGCGCCACCGTCAATGTATTGAAACAGTGTGCGTGTGCGACCGACAGTTGGCGGCCGGCGAGCGAGAGAGAACCGAGCGCGGCGTTGGCTCTTTTCGCGCCGCGTCGCAGAGGGGGGCTGGCGCCGCCTTCTTCTTCTCTCGCGCACGAGAGCGCCGCCCCACAGTCGATTATGACGCTCCCGAACCGCCTGCAGACTCCCAGCAGCAGCAACAGCAGCACTAGCGTCCGCACGCACGCCCCCAGCGCTCTCCCGAGCCTTTCGCCGCGCCACGTTCGCCCGACGAGCTCCATGACAATCGAAGGGGCGGCCATCGAGCGCGAGGCTCATCACGAGCTTCTGCCGCTGATCCAGCGACTCAAAGCCATGATCGCGCGACCCGGGCGGCTGCTCGCGGCCGTGACGCTAGACGACAGCGGCAGCGACCAGCTGGCGGCAACCACGCTCTCAGACGAGCACCGGCTGCTGCTGCGCAAGAAGGTCGCGGTGTTCCAGCGTGCAGAGCTGCGCGAGCTGGCGGGCGTCTGGCCCCGCTTCGTGGCCACCGCAAGCAGCTCCAGTCGCGCGAGTGCGTACCTGGCGCGCGTGGACCGCATGATGATGAAGCTCGCGCTCTACTACATGCGGCTCTGGAACCACGTGTGCGCGGTCTGCGTCGACGCCGCGTTCAGCATGTGCGTGGTGGCGCTTGAGGCGCGGAAGCAGTGGCTTGTGGACTTGCAGCAGCCAGAGCGGCGCGGTGGTCGCGGCGCGGCAGCGCTGCCACCCATGTTCGAAGCCCAGAGCCTGGACGCGCTGTCGCAGGGCATCGTGCTCGCGCCGAGCAGCACTGGAAGCAGCAGCGCGGCGCTCGCCAAGCGCTCGCGCCTCACGCGCCACTCGAACGAGTTCATGATCGGCTGGTTCATTGCGCACAAAGCGAACCCGTACCCGTCTGCCGACGAGCGCTCGCAGATCGCCGACAAGACTGGGCTCACGGAGCAGCAGGTGCGCAACTGGTTCGCGAACATGCGCAAGCGCCACTGGAAGCCGAACCGCATGAACGCCAAGAAGCCGCGCTGCCTGCTGGACGTCGTGCTGCGCAAGCACGAAGTGTGAGTGCGCGTCGAGCGCCGCGGCTGTGACTTCCCCGCCGGACGCGCGGAGCGCGCCGCCGCCGCTGCTGTAGATCATCACCCGTTCCCCTCAAGACTGCGCCTCTCGCACGGAGTAGCTGCTGCGACCCTGTGCTGCGAAGCGAATGACAAAGTACTTGCTGTTGCGCCGCGCGAGTCGTCTCAGCTGTCTTCCTTACGACCACCACACGAAGGCAGGAGCAAGCGATCGTCGTCCTCTCTGTGAGTATCTTGCTCGTTTACCACGGGGCGTTCGTCTCTCTCATTGCGCCGTCTCGTGGTGCTTGCTCGTCGAAGGCCGCTTAGTCCTCCTCGATGCTCGGGCGCTCGCCGATCTCGTTGCGCACGTACTTGTACTTGCCGCCCGAGCGGAACGTGTTGGTCGCCTCCGCGCGCGCCGCCGGGGCCACTGGCGCCACCGGCAGACCCGACTTGATGCCGAACGTCTCCTCCTTGAAGCTGTCCGTGAGCCCCGGCCAGACCAGCCAGCCGGCGAGAACGGCGCCAGGGGCGGCCCACGGCACTGCTCGCACCGCGGTAGCGAGCAGATGGCGACGGAGAGATGTGTTAGGGGGGGAAGACAGCTCGAAGAGGACACACGAGAGTTAAGAGAGAGAAGGAGGGGGGGGGGG
>JAASFS010000091.1:0-38198 GCA_023333865.1 Globisporangium perplexum | reverse complement strand
GTCGGTCGGTCGGTCGGTCGGTCGGTCGACTGGTTGGTCGGCTTGGTGGCGCGCAGACTCCTCTCAACTCGGCGATGTGCGTGTGAAGGCAGCGACGAGGAGACGAAGCGAGCGAGAGCGAAGCCGGTGGCCACTTATGAACAAAGGAGCGCGTGTACATGCGGTGGACTTGGTCGAGATCGCCTCTCGACGGGCGGGTGCGAGAAGCGACGTCGGCCCGCGGTCCTCAGTCCAGTTTGCCAGATCCGTCGAGAGTCGAGAGGAAGCGTGTAGTTGCATCGGGAGGAAGGAGGAAGGAAGCGAGTGAGCGAGCGTTCTGGTATCGATCAAGTCAACCACTTGATGCCAACATCGCCTCTCACTCCAGCAACCCAACACCCCGCAACTCAAGCCTCGCAGCAGCAGCGACACAAAATAGGCAACTCTACTTCCCTCGATTCTCATTAGCGATAATAGAGAGGGGAGCAGCGGACGCGGCGCGAGCGCGCGCGCGCGGGCGGGTCGGGCAGCCGACGGCTAGGCGGCGGCTCGGGCTCGAGCGCGGGCTCGGAGCGCTCGCGCTCCTTCGCTCTACTGTCCAACAGCAACGGAGACAAGCGCGCTTATTCGGTCTTCTTGCGGTACTGGCAGCCGTCCGTGAGGCGCGCCTTGCCGCCCGTCGGCTGGCAGAGCATCACCGAGCACGAGCCGCAGAGCACGACGGTCTGCGCGTGGGAGAACACGGTCGTGCTGTTGCGAGAGACGCACGCGCGTCAGAAACCGCGGCGCACGAGAGAGGCGGCGGCTGCGGGAGCACACGTACATGTTGAAGCAGCCCGGGCACTTCACGTCCATGAAGTACGAGTTCGGGGCCTGAACCAGACGGCGAAGCTTGTGCTTCGAGGCTTCCTCAGAGGCAGAAGGGTGGAGAAGGTCGCGAGGCTGCAAGCGCACACACACAAGAGTCAAGAGTTAGCGTCTGCGTCCAGCGTCGGGTGTCGAGTCTGTAAGTGTGCGCGGGCGTCGCTGCGTGTGGCTCGGGAGGGAGGAGGCTGGGGAGAGAGGAGCGTTGCCGCGACAACTGCGTCCGATCTGCTGCTGCTGCTGCTGCTGCTCGTGCTGTATGACTGGAGACTGCTGCTTCCTGCGATCGATCTCTACACCGGTGGGTAGGTGGGTGGGTACGTTTCCATGGCAGTCGTCGCGATCGCCGCACGCCGCTGTATGTCGATACGGCTCAGCTGTCGCGCTCTCAGGCGGTTCTGTCGCCCCGCCCGTTGTCGCTGCTGGAAAAAGGCGCTGATCATGTTGGCGAAGAGCTGCTGCTGCTGTTGCTGCGGTATTCGCTGCTGAGGTCTGCGATCTCGTCACGCTCTCGCCGCCGCTTCCTCCTCCTCCTCTCGCTTTCCCCGAGCCAAACGCGCATATTCGCGCGCACCGCAGCCGCGAGAGCCGCTCACACACACACACACACGGGCGCGCGCTAGTACACCCTTCCCACACACGCACACACACGCACCATTTTGTCCGAGCTGTTCGTTAGATCCGCAGGAAGAAGACGAGTGGTTTTCTCGCCCAGATTTCGGCTGCCCACGCTACGATGAATGGTGGAGAGCAGTGGTGTGGCGCACACCGTCGGGATCGGTCCGGACCGGTCCCGAACCGGTCAATTTGTGTTGCTCACACGAAAATATATGTTGAGTACCGAAAGCAAGGCAGAAAATATATTTCGAGCGAAAGTTTGTGAATCAACCAAGTCAGTAGTGACGTAACCAAGGTAGTATCAACACTCCCGTGTTTATATCACTATTGCGTCGTCGCACGCACACCAACCTCGCATTTCGCAATAATGAAGCTCCGATTGCTCGAACCGGACGACGACGACGGCGACGCCGCCGCTGGCTATGGCGGCTCCGCTGCTGGCCGTGACGCGGCGACGGCAGCGACAACAGCGCGCAAGACGCGCCCCGGAAGCCGATTCCGCGCACCGAGCGCCGACTCCACGACCGACTCGAGCGACGACGACGACGACGCCAGCAGCAGCAGCAAGAGCGCCGTGCTCGAACTGCTACTGCTCGGCGGCGGGTGGTCGCGCGAAGGCAAGCGCGTGTGGTGTGGACGCTCTTTCTCGCTGCTTGGTTCAGTAGCACAGTGAGTAACAGTGGCAGCGCCACCTCCTCTGCAGAGCTGCTGCAGCGCGTGGAGCGCGCGTGCGAGGCCCGCGCCGTGCGCGCCGTGAGCGCCAGTCGCGCCTACCAGTTGCTCTGTGATACGCTACAGAAGGCGCGCGCCGACGCGGAGGCGAAGCTACGGCGCGTGGACGCCACGCAGCACGACGATGCGGTCTTCCAGACCATCCTGCGCAAGGTGCGTCAGCATCGATGCCCACGTGCTGCGGGCCGAGAGGTTGACGAACGACCACGTCGACGACATCGCAGAACATCGAGACGGAGGCCCAATCGCTGCGCTTGCTCTCGCAGCGCCGCGGACGCGACCGGAGCGTGCTGAACGCCGTGGAGCAGGAGCTGGTTGCGTACCAGGAGGCGCTTGCGGCCGAGTCCAAGGCGCAGGCGGAGGCGCGCGAGCGGGAGGAGGCGGCGCGACGGCGCGCAGAGGCGGCGCGCGAGCAGGTCGGAGGACGGAGCGTCTGCCGGGTCGTGACTGCGCGGCTGGGAGCTGACTGCTGGTGCTGCTGCTGTCGCTGCAGAAGCTGCAGGACGAGAAGGAGCGCGAGGCGGCGCGGCAGGCGAAGGAGGCGGCGCTGCAGGCCGCCGAGGCGAGGCGGCAGGATGACGCGGCGAAGGCGAAACAGGCGGCCGACGCCAAGCAGAAGGAGGACGAGGAGACGAGGCGGACGCAGCGCGTCGCTGAGCAACAGGCGCGGCAGGCGGCCAAGCAGTTCCTCAAGGACGCGGCGGCGCGCGTGGAGCGCCTGGACGAGATCCAGGCACTGACCAAGCAGATCCTGGACAACCCGGACCCGGCGGTCAAGCGCACCCGAGTGGACATCAAGCTCCAGGTTCGTCGCCGGTGGCGCATCGCGAACCTATCGCTGGTGGCCACGAACTGCTGACGATGGCGTTCGTGTGCGATCGCATCAGGCGGGTGCGTGCAACCAGATCTCCGCCGCGCCGTCTGCGATCAAGAGTGTCGTGGACAAGATCAGCAAGCTCCTCCAGGTGCGTTGCATGCTGCCTATGCCGCCTGCGTGCTCGGACGCGCTCGTCGATGTGATGGCGGCACTGCTACTGCTGTAGACCGCGAAAGCGTCCGGCGAGAACTACTTCAAGTACGCGATGGACCTGGTGGCCACGAACCTCGCGAAGCAAGCGCGCGTGGCGCTCGACTACAAGTGCGTCGGGCGTCGTGTGCTCTGTCTTGCGGCCGACTGGCAGCCTGACTGACTCGTGGCGGTGTGTCCGTGAAGGGCGTGCTACCCTGTCGCGCATGTGATCACGATGTCGTGTGTGCGCACGCCAGAGCTCACGGACGTGATCCTGGCGTACTTCCACAAGATGAGCGTGTTCACGATCCCCAGCAACCCTGGTAAGAAGGCACACCAGAGCGTCGCCGAGTACAAGATGGCGCTCGGGTTCGAGAAGGCGGTGGGAGAGTCGTCGGACCCAGACCAGCTTGAGCACGTCACAGTGTACGCGAAGCGCATGACGATGATCGTGGCGGTGCTCGCCGCCGTGATGCAGACGTCGCCGTACGACAACAGTCCGCAGCCAGCGGGGCTGAGCATCGGTGACTGCTGGGTGTGGATGGCGCGGCTGGTGAACGAGCCGCCCCACCTCATGACGGGGCCGCTCCTGCTTACGATCCTCGAGGTCGCTGGCTTCGAGCTGCTGCGGCAGTACAAGAACCAGTTCCACAAGATGCTCGTGCTGATCGCGCGCGAAGTGTGCCCGCACCTGAGCAAGGACGCCAAGACTGGCGCCGCGAACGCCGCGGGGCAGCTCGAGATCCTCATCAGCCAGTACCAAGCGAACGGGTGTCGCCTGAGCGAACCGGACGGCCGCAAGCTCAAGGAGACGGAGATCTCCGTCACCGACGAAGAGAGGACCGAGAACGACAGCGGCGGCGGCGGCGGTCGGGGATACGGTGGCGGCTATGGCGGTCGTGGCGGCGGTCGTGGCGGCGGGCGTGGAGGTGGTCGTGGGCGGGGTCGCTATTGATCCTCTCTCTCTCTCTCTCTCTTCGAGCGCACACACCACGCCACACACACAACACGGACACGCGCGGATAGAAAGAAGCACTGCGTTGTTCTCTTGACACGAATGCGCGCGCCTCGCGGGTCGATGATCTACAGACGCGGGCGGCGGCGCCACGACACGACGCGACGCGCCTACTTGTTGCCGAGCGTCGGCATGACGGTGCCGTACTGCGTCTTCTCGTTGTACTCCCACTGCGCCGTCACGGTCTTGAGCTGCGTGTAGAAGTTGATGCCCGCCTTGCCGTAGAAGTTGATGTCGCCGCGGATCGACGCGCGCGAGCCCGTGAACGAGAACATCGGGAGCGGCACCGGAATCGGCACGTTGATGCCCACCTGCCCCACGTCGATCTCGTGCTGGAACTTGCGCGCCGCTGCGCCGGACGACGTGAAGATCGACGTGCCGTTGCCGTACGGGTTCTTGTTGATCAGCTCGATCGCCTCCTCCAGCGTGTCCACCGACGTGCACACGAGCACCGGGCCGAAGATCTCCTCCGTGTACGCGATGTTGTCGACGCTCACGTTGTTGAGCACCGTCGGGCCGACGAAGTTGCCGTTCGGGTACTTGGCGACCTTGACGTTGCGGCCGTCGAGCAGAAGCTCGGCGCCTTGGTCCACGCCCGACTGGATCAGGCGTTCCACGCGCTCCTTCGCGTCCACCGTGATGAGCGGGCCGACGTCCGTGCCGGCTTCGAGGCCGCCGTTCACCTTGAACTGCTTAGCCTTCTCCACGATGTCGTGGACCCTGGGAACCGGTACACACAAGGATGATGAGGACCGACACGCCAGGAGCTCTCGAAGCACTCTCAACATAAACGCACCACTCCTTGGTCTTGCCCACGAACACGACGACCGACAGCGCCATACAGCGCTGGCCGGCGGCTCCGAAGGCGGCGCCAGCGAGCGCGCCGATCGCCTGCTCCTTGTCGGCGTCCGGAAGGATCACGGCGTGGTTCTTCGCGCCGAGGTTCGCCTGCACGCGCTTGCCGTTCGCACTGCCGCGCGCGTGGATGTACTCGCCGGCCTGGTTGCCGCCCACAAACGAGATCGCCTTCACCTCCGGCGCGTCACAGATGAAGTTCACCGCGTCCTGTGCCAGCCAAGCGAGTCGCGCGGTGAGTTCGCTGTGCAGGTGCGTCAGACGCGAGAAGATGCGCGCGAGTAACGTACGTGAGCGCCGTGGATGACGTTCAGGACACCGTCGGGGAGACCGGCCTCCTTGGCCAGGCGAGCCAGGATCTGTGCACCGAGGAGTGCATCCTGTTAGCAGCGCATTCATCGCAGACCAGCGACCAACTCTCGCTGGCCACGCACCATGGCGGCGCCAGGGTCCTTCTCGGACGGCTTGAGGATGTACGTGTTGCCCGCGACGACGCCGACCGGGAACATCCAGAGCGGGATCATGGCCGGGAAGTTGAACGGGCAGATGCCGGCGCACACGCCGAGCGGCTGCTTGTACGAGTACGTGTCCAGCGAGTTGGCGAGATTCTCGAGCGTCTCGCCCATCATAAGCGTGGCGGCGCCGCACGTGTGCTCCACGACCTCTGCAGGGACAGAGACACAGCGTTAGCTTGCTTGCCGCGGCGCTCGCACAACTCCCCCGTACGAGAACGCACCGAGTCCGCGGAAGATGTCGCCGCGGGCGTCCGCGAGCGTCTTGCCCTGCTCGCGCGTGATCGACTGCGCGAGCTCCTCCGTGTGCTCGCGGATGAGGTGCTGGAGCTTGAGCATCACGCGCTGGCGGTGCTGCACGCCCGTGTTGCGCCACGTCTTGTAGGCGACGGCGGCGGCGTCCGCGGCTTGTTGCATCTGTGATAGCACTCTCGTCCTCAGCGTGATGCTCCTCCTACACCATGGCGCAAGCGCTGCGGCGGGGTGCGCACCTCCTCCTTGGTCGCCTGCGGCACCTTGAAGATCACCTCGTTGGTCGCCGGGTCGCGCAGGTCGATCCACTTGTCCGTCTTGGACTGCACGAACTGGCCGTTGATGAAGAGCGGCACCTTCTCCTGCAAAGATCGCAACGGCAGCGCCGCGTGAGCGCGACTACTAGCTCCCCATGACCTGTTGGAGGTTGGAGACGTGCACGCACCGCGGAGGCAGCCGAGAAGGCGCGCTGCTGGCGCTGGAGGCGCGCGGCGCTGAGCGAGGCGCGGCGGACGAACATGGCGACGGTGCGGGTGGAGGGGGACAGGGGGTGGTGACGCGTCGGCGGGAGGCGGTGGAAGCGCAAGTGAGCTCGCTCGAGGTCGACGAGTAACTTGGTCGTCTTCCCATCGAATAGATCGGACGTGGCATTATTCGAATAAGTACGATATCACAAACTTCAATGTATTCGATAAAGTGCGGTTTGCAATGAGTGACGAAGCAGAAAACGACATACTCGAGATAAGCGACACAAGTCTTGAAATGTGTAGGAGCTCAAAAATCGCCATGTTCCTTGAATGTCACTGATGCACTTTGAAACGCAAGCTGCGCCGAAAATGATAAAATGTAAGCCACTTCGACTAAGTGCGATGAATTTTCATTTTACATCGGACATAGTCGCGCATTCGAATCTATCACACAATATACGGTGTGGATATCGAATGTTTCATTTGGTGGTGTCGTCCAACCAACACGATAGGAACTGCGGGGTCGGGGAGCTCCTTCAGATCGCGCTCACTGAGCTGCTTCAGTGACGGCGAACTGCGTGAGCAAGTGGTGTCGATGTCTGCGTCGATCTTTGGCATCGCGCGTGATGCCTTCGACTGCTGGTTGCTCTCTGTCTATCTCTATCTATCTGCAGTGTACTCTGTTGTTGTTCGTGTTTTTCGGATCCCGAGATCCGATGGACTCGCGAGTACCAAGGTTATGCTGTGCGAGGGCGGTAAGAGGCTGCATATCAATCCATCCCGACAGCCGAACGAGCAGGAGGAGCGGACAGGAGACAGAAGAGTTCGAGTTAGGACATGCAGGTCTGAGCAGTCGAGGATCATGCGTCCAGGTGTATCGCGATGCTCCTTCAGCCATCGCAACACCGAGAAGCAAGACTTCATGGAAATCCGCATCGAAGCGATGAGGTAGATAGAAAGCTGGATGACCGACACAAGATGAAGTTCCTCGCACTGCTGCGACTGGCGCGAATGCCAATGAGCGCGTACGAAGCACACACACACATGATCAACACGGAAGCGGAAGGCACACACATGAAGCCAAACGCGTGCTTCGATACTGCCAATGCAGAGCGACGCACAGCACAACGAACACAATACTGGCTGCGTCCGCACGCTCGCGGACGAGCTCTTCCCTGTGCAATCCAAACAAGAAACGCGCGATAGAGAGCAGCCCGGCGTCACTTCGAGAGCGTCTGTCTGTCCTGCTGGGACAAAGAACTCCGAGCTGGCGACGTCCTCGCTCTTACGCGAACGCACGATTTGGTGCGCGATTCGGTCTTCGGAACGAACGAGAAGAGAGCGAGAGAGAGAACTGCGTGTTAAGATCTTGTAGGGTCAAGAGCAGTGTGCAGCTACCAAGTATCTCTTCAAGCTGGTGTTGGCTTCCAGCAGCAGAACGATGGCTCTTTATAGTGTACTAGCACAGCGCAACATTTTCAAAAGTAGGCTCTTTTGCCTAATGGCGATTAGACTAAAAATCGAGTCGGAAGCACGCAAGAAAGTCAGAGAGTTCAATCTCACTCGATTCAGTGCATTTTCAACCGCAACAAATGACTCCACCGATAATGCCCGTTTTGTATGCCCATCTTATCCAGTATTCGCCAATGTACTGGAATCCGCCAACCCGAGATTTCTCACACTTGGTTGTGTCGTCGTCACTGCTGTCGCCGTTGTCGCCGCACCGCAGCACCGGAGCTCCTCACCCGTCGGGCTCCACCTGCGCAGCTCCCTCTTGCTCACTCTCCGATCCGCCGCCTCAGGTTCCCCAGTCGCTCGCTGCTGCCGCCGCTGTGATCCTAGGCTCCTGAGACCTCAACTCCTTGCGACCTCGTATCGAGTTCTAGACTCCCAAGTCCCTCTCCTCCAGCATGCGCGTGTTCGCCCCCACCGTCGCAGCCGCCATGCTGCTGGCGCTCTCGGGCGTCGCCGAGGCGCTCAACGTGAAGCTCCACGGACTCAACTACAACTCGCGCCGCGGCCCGGACTGGGCACCGTTCGAGCAGCGCTGCAAGAACGAGGCCGAGATCGGCGCCGACATGCAGGCGATCAAGGCCATCACCGATAGCGTGCGCATCTACAGCCTCGTGGACTGCGACCAGGGCATCCCCGTGGCGCGCGCCGCCAAGGCGGCCGGACTCAAGCTCGCGCTCGGCATCTGGACGGGGACGGACGAGTCGCAGCTCAACAACGAGATCACGGGGCTCGGCAAGTTCGTGGATGCCGGGCTCCTGGACAGCAACATCTTGGGCTTCCACGTCGGCAGCGAGGCCATCTACCGCAAGGACTACTCGATCGACGTGGCCATCGAGAATATGAACAAGGTTCGCGCGTTCCTGCGCAAACGCGGCATCACGATCCCGATGACCGTCGCGGACGTCGTGGACTCGTACACGCAGTACCCGCAGCTCATGGACGCGGTGGACTACATCTCGATCAACCAGTTCTCGTTCTGGGAGGCCGTGGACATCAGCGAGGGCACGGCGACTATGCTCGACCGCATCAAGGCGCTGCGCGTGCTCGCGGCGCAGAAGAGTAAGAAGATCGTGATCGGCGAGACGGGCTGGGGTGCCCAGGGCACGAACAAGAACGCGAGCATCGCGTCGCCGGCGAACCAGGCGCGGTTCTTCCGGGACTTCTACGACATGGCGCGCGCGCACGACATGGCGTACTACTGGTTCGTCGCGTTCGACTCCAAGTGGCGCGTGCAGAACGGCGACCACGAGATCGAGGGCTACTTCGGCATCTACGACGAGGACACGCGCGTCATGAAGAGCAACTTCCAGGCGCTGTCGATCGGTGCGCCGCGTGTGGCCAAGGCCGTGCGCAACGTCGGCTCGCAGCTGCTGCTGACGCAGAGCGACAAGGCGCTGAGCATGAGCGCGGACTCGAGCGAGTGGCTGCTCGCGGAGCAGCAGACGTGGTTCTACGACGAGGCCACGAGCACGCTGCGCTCCAAGGGCAACGACCGGTGCCTCGACACGTACCAGCCGTACGACGGTGGCGACGTGCGGCTCTACGCGTGCCTCGACGGCGAGAAGAACCAGAAGTGGACGTTCGACGCGGCCACCAAGCGTCTGCGCCACGCCACGTACTCGGCCTTCTGCCTCGACTCGGACCCGGCGGCGGGCAACAAGCTGCAGATCTACGGCTGCTCGGAGAACAACAAGAACCAGCAGTGGGAGCTCGAGACTCCCGGGAAGGGCCCGTCCCCGACCGTCGCGCCGTCGGTGGCGCCGACCGTCGCGCCGTCGGTGACGCCGACCGCGACGCCGGCTCCGACTGGGACTCCGGCTCCGACCGAGGCGCCGGCGCCGGCCTCGGACGGCTCGGTGCGCTTCTTCACGAAGGAGTCGTCGGCGACGCACTACGCGCAGCTCGTGCGCGTGGACGGCGAGGTCGGCATCGGCTACGGCGCGCGCGGCGCGGCGAACTCGCAGTGGTGGTACCGCCCGGGTAACAGCAACAACCTCGTGCAGGCCAAGGACACGAACTTGTGTCTCGACGCGTACGAGCGCTGGGACGGTGGCCGCGTACACGTGTGGGAGTGCAACGCGCACGAGCCGAACCAGCAGTGGGCACTCGACGCAGCCACGGGCCAGCTGCGCCACCTCACGCACCAGGGCTTCTGCCTCGACGCGGACCAGACGAGCGGCAAGGTGGCGCTCTACTGGTGCCACCTGAGCAACAACAACCAGGTCTGGCGCAAGGTCTCGAACGTGGCGCGCGGCGTGCGCCTGCACAGCGAGCTCACTAGCGACGCCGTGCTCGAGCCCACGGCGCAGGACACGGTCGTGGGCGTGCGCGCGAACAACCGCGACTCGCAGCAGTGGTTCTTCGACGCCGCGGCCGGGCGGTTCGTGTCCAAGTGGCGCAACGAGTGCCTCGACGCGTACGAGGGCTGGGCGGGCGGCCGCGTGCACACGTACGCGTGCATCGACGGCGAGCAGAACCAGGCGTGGGCGTATGACGCCGCCGCCTTCGCGGTGCGCCACGCCAAGCACGCGGGCTTCTGCCTCGCGTACAACGACATGAACGCCAAGCTGCTGCAGCTCAAGGCGTGCGACGCCGGCGACGAGACGCAGCGCATCCGCGTCAACGCCGCGTGAGTGGAAGGAGTGTAGAGCTACGAACGAGTCTTGCGAGTAAGAGAGAGAGACGGTCGGTCGTCCGGCGTGGCGTCTATTGCGTCGGTGCTGCTGCTGCTGCTCTCACAGCCTCTTGTGCTCGTCCTCATCGTCCTCTTCGTCGTCCTCGTCATCGTCGTCGTCACCATCCACTTCGTCGTCAACATCGTCGCTCAAGACGCCGAGCGCCTCGAGGTCCGCGCGGTACTTGGCGACCTCGACGGCGTAGCGCTCGCCGTGGCGGATGTGGCGCAGGCGCAGCCCGAGGTTGAGCCCCCACGCCGCCTGCGGGAACGGCGCCGCGCTCGGCACGACGAAGCTCAGGTCCATGGCCGTGCAGCTGCCGCCGTGCAGCGCCGCGAACGCGCTGAAGGACGCGAGCAGCACCTCGCGCCAGTACGCGTCCTGGAACGGCGAGAGCTGCGCCTGCGCCGCGGCGTCCGCCGGCCGCTGGCGCTTCTGGTTCGCGAGCCGGCCCTCGCGCGTCTGGAACGGCAGCAGCCCGGCGTCGCGCTGGTTGTAGCGCTGCAGCCACGCACCGAGCCGGAAGCCGTGCGCCGCCACGGGCCAGCGCGCGTCCGCCGTCGGCACCACGAACTCGCGCGGCACGTCGGTGCTGCCGTAGATCTGCTCGAAGATCTCCAAGTACGGCTGCACGACGTCGCGGTTCGTGGCCTCTGTCGACTGGTTCAGGCGCCACACGAAGCCGAGCTCCACGAGCCGCTCGCGGTGCTCCTCCACCTGCTCCGCGTGCTGCTTGCGGCTGCGGATGTTGCGGATGATGTGGCCGAGCTTGATGCCCCACGCGCGCCGCGGCCACGCGCTGTCCGACGGTACCACGAAGCCCTGCGGTACGTTGCAGTCGCCGTACTGCTGCGAGTAGACCTCGAGCGCCGGCAGCACCTTCTGCACGAACGCGCTCTCGAGCACGTTGAACGAGAAGTCCATGGCGTCCAGCTCCTCGAGCACGTCGAGCACGTCCGGCGCGTCGCGGCCGCCGCGCCGCAGCAGCGACACCTGCTTCCCGAGGCGGTAGCCCCACGTCACCTCCGGCCACGCCGGGTCGTGCGCCGGCACCTGGAACATCTGCGGCACGTCGCAGTGCTCGTGCACCTCGAAGAACCGCCGGAGCGCCGGCAGTAGCTGCCGTGACCACTTGCCGAAGAGCGCCTCCCAGCGGTACCCGAGCTCCTTGAGTCGCGCCTTGTCGGCCCCGAGCACGCTCACGAACACGCCGCTCGCGTTGATGTGCGCCACGACGTAGCCGAGTGGCATCCCCCACGCCTGCGGCGGCCACGCCGGGTCGCCCGTCGGCACCACGAAGTCCGCGGGCACGTCGCTGCCACCGTGCGCGCGCGCGAACACCTCGAGCGCCGGCAGCACGCGCTCGCGCCACTCGCGCGCCGCCAGCTGCGCGTCGTGGAAGCCGAGCGCCTTGAGCTCGCGGCGGTGCGCTGGCGGCAGGTCGTCTTCGTCGCCGCGGCGGAGGAGCGCGAGCGAGCGGCCGAGCGCGAAGCCCCAGGACTTCTCCGGCCAGCGCGCGTCGCCCGTCGGCACGACGAACCGCTCCGGCACGTCGCTGTGCCCGAAGATGTCGCGGAACGCCGCGAGCGCCGGCAGCGCGAAGAGCGCACGCTTCCAGTCCGTGTCGCTCCAGATGAAGCCGAGTGCGTCGAGCTCCGTGATCTGCTCGGGCAGCAGCGTGCGGTGCTTCTCACGGCGCAGCAGCTGGCAGTGGCTGCCGAGTTTGAAGCCCCACGTGGAGCGCGGCCAGCGGTCGTCCCCTATGGGAACGTCGAAGACCTGCCGCACGAACAAGTGGCCCTCGAGCGTGCGGAACGTGAGCAGCGCCGGCACGATCTGCTGCTCCCAGACGTACGTGCGCCAGTCGTCGTATGGAAACCCGATGCCCTTGAGCAGCGAGCGCTTGTACTCGCCGCAGCGACCGCGCGTGAAGAGGCGCAGGCGGTGCCCGAGGTCCATGTCGTGCACCTCCGGCGGCCACGCGGCGTCCGCGGGCACGACGAACTCGTTCGGCACGGAGAAGTGACCCTCGAGCGCGTGGTACGTTTGCAGCGCGAGCAGGAAGAGCGCGTCCTTCGGCTGCGTGGGCTTGGCGGCGGCGACCGGCGCGCTCGGCGTCGCCGCGTCGCTGAGCGCGCGAGCGCAGGCTGCGGAGCGCGCGCGCAGACGCGACGGCAGCGGCGCCGCGCGCAGGAGCGCCATGCGCTGGATCATGCTCATGCTTGGAGGTGTGCTTGGCGAGCCAATTGATTTGCTCGATGCGGCATCCGATAAAGTGCGGATCGTATTTTAGCGAGCTTTCTACAGGATCGCCAGACCTGCTTGACCAAGTAAGCGAGTGAGTGAGCGAGCGACCTCGTTTCCGATGTCTTGGACGCGAATGCCTTGGGACGCGACGGACACGACGGTCACCGCCACCGTTCCGATCGACTCGGCACTCAGCTCTCACCTCGGCTCAGCCGGCACGCGGTCGCGCTCGTAAGCAATCGCGGCCGTGCGAGAACCTCCTCGGTTCATCTCGTGCCAAAAGTTTGAGTCGGATGCAATCGGGCGACTCGTCCTGAGAGAAGATCAACGGCGGTCAGCGCCTCTCGTCAGCCGAACTGCTGCTGCGCGTCCGGGACGGCTTTCAAGCTCGCCGCGAGCAGCACCATCAAGACCGAGCGATGCACGATGGGTTCGCCGATCTGATCCGCACTTGACACTTGCCTCGTTGACGTCCCTCGCTGTGCACGAAGCGAGGCGTCACGCGGTCGTCGCTGCAAAAGGAATCGGATCCCCGGACTCGGACTCGGTCGCCCTGGTTCGCTTCGCGCTCGCTCGTCCGCGTGCTATCACCGCTGCCGTCCTCGCAGCCTCCAGTTCTCCCGTTCGGAGTCCCAACCGATGTCTCGACACTGCTGCCGATCGCGTGAAAATGCGAAATTGCCACTCATCTTCGAGCTCCGCGCATCCGCTCCGTGCAAGAGCTCGGTCGATCAGCGCGCGCGCCGCTCTAGGATGGCGTCTTGACTCGGCTCGACTCGGGCGAAGGGGACTCGCCTCTCGGATGACAGGCGACCCTGTCGGTGCACCTGTTTTCTCTTTCTCATCAGATTCATCGACTGGTGGTGATGTGACCACCGCCGCCACCGGATCCTCCAGAACTCCGGAACACCGTGCTTGACACCTCATGTGTTTGCTCAAGCTGCCGTTGCCGCAGCTTCAAGCGTGCAAGCTCCGCGCTTGACCCGGTTCTGACCGACTCGCTCGCTTCTTCTCTGACGAGGAAGCTGCGTCGACCGCGAACTCGTCACCACCAGCGCTTGCTCGCTCATCGGATCGCTGAGCCACTTGCTCGCCAGCGACGCCGATCTCTCATTTGCTCCGTGATCCCTGCAGCTCTCACTCCCGAATCCGCCCCGCTCAAGCAACAAGCATGGTGTCTCCGTTGTACCCCGCCACCGTGCTCTTCGCGGGTCTCCTGGCGATCGCTGGCACGCCGGCGCAAGCTCGCTTCCTGCGTCAGGAAGCTACGACGGCGGATTGCGTCCCGCTCGGAGGCACCGCCACGGCGTGGGACGCGGTCACCAAGTGCAGTGACTACTACGCTGGGTTCGTCAATTCGGACGCGCGCATCGCCGAGGGCTCGACGTCCGTCAAAGTCACGACCACCGTCGAGTCGGTCGCATCCTTCGAGGTGTGTGCACTCAACTGCTTCCTCAAGAAGAAGTGCCAGTGGTTCAAGGTCACGAGCGCCGCCGACGGCTCCAACAAGACGTGCTCCTACTACCAGCACCTGGCGCTCGCGGCGACGTCGACGACCTCGACCGTCGCCGCCACGACTGTGAGTCAGTTCGGCTTCGTGCTCAGCAGCGACGGAGACTTCCTCAACCAGAACGTCGTGGACAAGGCGGGCATCTACCAGCTCGGCGGCTTCAGCTTCTACAAGACAGTCGACTCGGCGAGCAAAGCCATGTCCATGTATGTCTCGAGCTCGAGCGCGGTGTGCGTGGCCGTGCCGCTCACGCTCTACCGCGCGTTCGCGACCACGTACCAGACGGCCGACATGCTCAAGAAGGTCGCCGCCGGCACGATCATCAACTCGATGGACGCGCGCTTCACGCTCGACAACTTCCTGTCGTCGCTGAAGCAGGGGACAGACTTCGCGGTGAGTGTCCCCACGGACGACGTCGAGATCAACACCACAGGCAACGTCGTGCGCTCCGGCAAGGCCGGCCCAGTCTTTGAGTACCGCCTCGACACGAGCGGCCGCGTCACGCGCGTCAAGAGCCGATACACCTCTGCGAGTCTCCTGCGCAAGGCGAGCGACCCGAGCGCCAACACCGCCGGCACGACCGTGCGCAACCAATACTGCGTCGCAGCGTACCAGCAACGCTACAATGTCATCCAGCAGCTTACGGACGCGACGACGGCCGGCATGGCGTTCCAGGCGGGTCACATGATGGGCTGCCAGTTCTCGAACCCGAACGGCTTCTTCAACTTCGTGCCGCAAGCCGCCAACTCAAACGCGCTCAACGGCTGCTGGTACAACACGGAGCTCTCAACCGCGCGGCTGCTCAAGATGGGGTGCCAGGGAGACATGCAAGTGCAGAACACGTACTTCAGTAAGCAGGGTGACATCTCCGAGATCGCCTCGCTCACGGGTCCGCTGCTGAACACGAGCGCGGCAGCAAAGTTCTATACCAGCACCGGCACCAACACTGCGCTCGCGGTGCACAAGCCATGCGGATTCTTCTACCGCCCCGTCAAGATGTCGCTCGACTTCACGATCAGCGGCGCTGATACCTCGAGTCGCTGCGCGCTGCCACTCGAGACGATCCTGGCCAAGAGCGGCAAGTTCTTCACCGTCAACGCTGCGACTGGAAGCATTGCCATCACGCGTGCGTTCGCACAGTGGGCGTACGAGACGCCGCAGTTCTACCGTCTGCGCGGCATGGCTGCGGCGGACTTGCGTATGAACCAGTGTTACGCTGAGACCGGCACGCTCGCGATCGCCATGACGTTTACCGGGGACTTCGACCGCGCGTTCCTGAAGGTCAAGGCGAGCGCGGTGACGTCGGTGGCCACTGCTGCGTGCGTGTCGGTGGCTACAGATGGCACACTCCAGGTCGGCTCGTGCAGCACAACGTCGGCGGGACACCGCTGGACGGCACCTGCGTCGACGATAATGACGAACGGCGGCACGGCGTGCATCCACACCACCGCCGATACAACGTGCGTGACACCGGAGTTCCGCTACATCAAGCCTGTCGTGACGTTCAGCGGCTCGAGCGCAGACGTGACGAGCGGCGACCAGCTCGTGGACGGCCAAGTGTTCGTGGGCACCAAGTGCCTCGTGCAGGAGGGCACCACGCTGGTGTTCAAGGCGTCGACGAGCACGAGTAGCTGCCTGACGCTCCAGGCGACGTACACGCTCGACACGAGCTCCATCGACGACGACGACGACGAGTAGTGTGTGTAGGTGAGGTTAGCGAGTATGAAGAGACAGATCCAAATATCGAATGTGTAGCCATGTCTCTCTAAGGTACAGGTAATGGATATTAGTATGAGGATAGCTCGTGTTGCAAACTTTATCGAGGCTATCTTAGTCACCTTGGCGTCCTGGATCCTCCTCGGCTGAGGCCACGGCAGCTCTGCCACTGGCACCGGTTCGTTGTAAAGCCGCCGCTTTCGCGCTGCCCGAGGCGCTTGCGTGGCTGTCTTTCAAGCACGGCGGCGGAGTTCGAGTTCTCGGGATTTCCGCGCTATTATTTGAGCAGGTGGGGACTACTATTTGAATGCATATCCCTCGAATAAAAGCCTCACCTTCCCCTTCAAGCGAGAGTGACGGTCAATCCTGAGAAATCCTCCCTGTCAATACATTTTCCAAGTCATTTTTCAATCTTCCGACCGCGACAGCGACGACGACGACGTCAACGCCCACGTGTCCTTCCACGATGGCTGCCGCCGCCTTCCATCTGCGCGCCGAGCTGCGCGGCCACGACGGCGCTGTGCGTATTTGCGCACTCTCTCTGTCTCTCTCTGTATGCGTATATACTGACCGCTCGCCGTGTATGCCACCGCTCAGGTGCGCGCGATCTGTGTGCTCGAGAACGACGTGGTGCTCACCGGCGCCATGGACGCAACCGCCAAGAGTTGGCTGCCGAGCGCCGACGGCTACGAGGCGTTGGAGGCCGCGACGCTCTTCGACCACGAGCACTGGGTGACGGCGGCCGCGCGCCTCCCCGGCGGGGGCTTCGCCACAGGCAGCATGGACAAGAAGGTCCGGCTCTTCGCCGCCGACGGCGCGCGCGAGGCCGAGCTCGCGGGCCACGAGGGCGGCGTGATCTCGCTGGCGGTCTCTCCGTGTGGCCGCTGGCTGCTCTCCGGCAGCTGGGACGGCTCGGCGCGCGTCTGGGATCTGCGCTCGCGCCAGTGCGCGCACGTGCTCCCCGGCCACGAGAACGGTGTGTGCGTGCTCGCGCTCCCCGACGGCTCCGTCGTCACGGGCTCCACGGGCCGCCAGGTGGGCAACACGGTCGTGGACTTCAAGCTGCGCTTCTGGACGCCCGAGTTCGTGCTCGCCAAGACCGTCGCCGACCACAGCGGCCCCATCCGGCAGCTCGCGCTCGCGCCTTCGATCGGCGGCTTCGTGAGCTGCTCAAACGACGGGTACGTACACGCACGTGTGTGAGCAGCGCTGGCAATGTAACCTTCGCTGCTGAGGACGACACTGCCGCACACACCGAAACAGGTCGATCAAGGTGCGCTCGCTGGACGGGGACGTCGTGGCGTCCATGGAGCACCCGCTGAACGCGGAAGGCAAGCCCGGCTTCGTGCTCGGCGTCGCGGTGCTACCGAACGGACACATCGTGTCTGCGAGCGAGGACTGCACCGCGCGTGTGTGGACGCTCGACGGCACGTTGCTGCAGACGATCGAGCACCCGAGCGGGCTCTGGTGCGTCACGAGTCTCGGGGAGACTGGCGACTTCATCACGGGTTGCGACGACAAGATCGCGCGGATCTTCACGACGGACGACGCGAAGGTGTCGCCTGTCGCGGTCGCCATGTTCGAGGAAGCGGTGAACGAAGCGCGTCTGGTGCGCGAGCGCGGCCCGAGCGGCGTGGAGATCGACAAGCTGCCAGAGTACGAGCGCCGCGGACAGGTGAACGGCAAGTCGGACGGGCAGATCCAGATGTTCAAGAAGGGCTCGAAGGCGTGGGCGTGTCAGTGGAGCGGACCGTCGAAGACATGGCTGGATGTACGTCTCGCTCGTCAGTGTGACCGTTCTCCTCGCGTCGATCTCTCGGAGGATGAACTGATCGTGTACCGTTGGCGCAGATCGGCGAGGTGACGGGCACTGGAGGTAGCGGCGGCGTGGTCGATGGTACAGCGTACGACATGGTGATCCCGGTCGAGATCGAGCTCCCAGGCGGCTTGAAGAAGCTTGAAATCGGGTACAACCAAGGTGAGAATCCGTTCATGGTGGCACAGCAGTTCATCGACAAGCACATGCTGGACCAAGGGTACCTGCGCGAGATCGCGGACTACATCACGCAGCGATCAAGCGAGTACCGTCCGCCAGTCCTCGGCAACAACGAGTCTGTAGACATCGAGATGGGCGGTTCGGGGGAATCCAGCTTCACAGGAGCCAGCGCTGCTGCTGCGCCGGCGTACAAGTACTTTCCTGCAGGAGGCTACAACACGTTCGAGGCGACTAAGATCGGCAAGCTGATGAGCACGCTGCGCCAGTACAACGACAAGTTGCAGGCGACGGAGGTACGTTGGGATCCGCCGGTCGCGGTTGACGCGAGCACATCCTGATTCTCCTTTCCTCTTGCGTCTCTCGTGTGTTGCAGAACGAGAGCAGCACGGTAACGCTGTCGAGTCCAGACTTGATCGCACTGGAGCAGATCGCGACCGTCGTGCAGGAGACGGCGTTCTATCACTCGAGCACGTTCTCGGCGGCTGAGATCCGCGCGCTGAAGGCGCTGGTGCTCCAGTGGCCGGCGGAGCTCGTCTTTCCGGCGTTGGACCTGCTGCGTCTGGTGCTTGTTCACCCTCAAGGTCCGGTGGCGCTCGGCGAAGCCACGCTGCTCGCGTTGGTGGGGCGGATGCTCCATCTCGGTCTCCAGAGCAAGACCGCTACGGGCGAGGACGTTCCAGCGGCGACGCGGATGCTGGCACTGCGCGTGCTCGCCAACATGTTCTTGCACGAGGTCGGCCGCAAGTGCGTGCTTGCGCGAAAGAGCGAGGTGCGTCGGTACATGGGACTCTCCGCCTCGTGTTCGGCGTTGGTTGACATGAAGGCATCTGCTGTGTGATCCGGCGCTGCAGGTGCTGGCGAAGCTGCAAGAGTTCGTCGCGATCCGACAGAAGACGGTCGCGCTGAGTTTGGCGACGGTGTTGCTCAAGTGAGTGTCGGTTTGGATCTGGATGGGGTTCGTTGGGTGAGGCGGGGACTGAGCATGTTCTCCCGTGCGGCTTGCTGGTGCTGTGCCACAGCTTCTCGCGCTTGCATGTCGAGAACCCGCGCGCGCTGACGCAGGACGATGTGGTAACCGTCGGTTCAATCGCGGCGGCGCTGCTCAACGGCGCATTCTCGGTCGAGGAGCTCGGCGACGACACGGTTCTCCGCGCATTGGTCACTATCGGGACGCTGGTATGTGCGCGCGTTCATGTGATCATGAGATGGAGAGATGGAGGGATGGATGGACGTTGACGGTGTGTGTGTGTGCCGCTGTCTTCTGCAGGCGCTCGGATGCTACCCAGAGTCGAAGCAGGTGCAGGCGGTGCACCTGAACATCTTCCTCGGTGTGAAAGGCGCGTCGATAACGTCGCAGCCCGTGAAGGAGTGTCTCGAGGAGCTGCAGCTCGTGCTGTCGGTAGGTTCCGAGTCGGTGGACGTGTGAGCGGCGCGGATGGGCGAGACGGCTGATCTGCGGCGGCTCCATGCGCGCGTCGGTGGTGCTGTCTTCAGTAACTAGATAGAGGGGTGGCGACGCGCGCGCTCTCTCCAAGCCAGTGGCGCTCAAGGGTGTTGATGTGTGTGTGTGCACTAAAGAAGAAGACGGTGGAAGGCAGCCCAGTGGCGTCGTGTTTCTCGGGAGAAGCAGCGAAGCATGCGTCCTGACTGCTGTTGCTCTGGTGGGGGATGCGTCGCATCCGGTCGCGGGAGTTCGCTCGAACGCCGTCGCGATGTTTCTGGTGGCTCGCGCGCAGGCGGTGTCGTCTGCAGGCGGCGGTTGGTTGGTTGGTTCTCGGCATCGCCGGCGGGTGTGGTGCGCGCTTCGCTCTGGCGCGTTCGCTGATACGCGGGTTTTCTTGGGGGGAGGCGACAGCTGACTTGTGTTGGTGCTGGTGCGAAAGAGGAGCCCAAGGCGCTTGCTCGGAGGCATGTGTGTGTGTGTGTGTGTGTTTGTCGGTGTGGTCTTTTGCTGGTGTGGGAGGGAACGAAGAGGCTCGAGCGGCTCGCTGGGGACGAGGAGCCGGCGAGGTGGAGGAGGATGCAGGCACGAGGGACAGATACGCACGGTCGACTGGCGGCGTCTTCAGGGACCCGAGTAGCTCGCCGCGCGGCCGACCGACCCCACGACGAGGTCGCGGAAGCGCAGCCGCAGCGGCGACGACACGTCCAGACTCCGCCGGCAAAAATACTCGAGCGACGACGCGGGGGCGTTCCACGACGGCGACGATGACGAGTGGGAGTGGCTCGACCCCGACGCGTCTCCGCCGCCGCCGTTCGAGCCTCCGGAGCGCGACCTCGCGCGCACTGCGACCGCCCGCGGGATTGAGATCGAGTCGCTCCGGACCGACGATGACAGCGCCGGACTCCCGAACATCACGGCGTAGTCGTGCTTGAGCGCGGCCGTGTCTCGCCCGAGCGAGAAGGACTTGGCGCGCTTCGCGTGCGGGCGGATGCGGGCCGCCGCCACGCCGATCGCCGTGTCGTCCATGCACTTGCGCTTCCGCCGGTCGCCCGAGTCGAACGGCTCGGGACCGCCGCACGAGAACATGTCGGTCGCAGGCGGCGTGAGGCCACCCGAGTGCCGAGGCGGCGGCGCCGAGATCGACCGCAGCAGCTTGGGACAGTACTCCCGGAGGTCGTCGTCGTCGGCGTCGTCCTCGTCGTCGTCGTCGTCGCGCGAGTGGAGCAGCCCCGCGACAGGGTTGGGTGGTCGCAGGCTCGGCGCCACCGAGTCGAACGTGATGCGGCGCGGGTTGCTGCTGCGCGTCTCGAAGGACGCGAGCGACGTGAACTTGGTCTCGCCGTCCGCGTCCTGCTCGTCGAACGGGAAGATCATCTCTTCCTCTCCATCTCTGTGGCTGCGCTTGCTCATGGGCGAGTGCGAGCGAGCGCGATTGGGTGGGTGGTGGTGGGAGGCGCGCGCAGGAGTCTGCTGCGGGTGATCAGGATCTGCACACCGCAGTAGCGAGTGTGTGAGTGAGTGGGAGGGCGTAGCGCTGAGACGTGTGCGGGACGGACCTGGAGCTTGGAGCTTGGGGACGTGGAGCTTGGGGACGTGGAGCTTGAGGACTCGGAGCTTGCGGGCGTGGAGCTTGGGGACTTAGAGGCTGCAGGGAGCTTGAGGGGAACGGGCGACTGGAAGCGACACACTTGGACGGCAGGAGACAGAGATGACGGAGGGCTTGGATGCGGGGGTTGGTCGACTTGCCGCTCTGCTGCGTACACATCGTGAGCGTCCAGCTCTTGCCATTTCCCATACAAACTTTCATATAAACGCACCGTTCCCTGCGATCGCGACGCAGCAGCCTGTCGGTCCGTCGGAGAGCGACGCGGGGTCGAAGAGCAGTCGGCAGACGACGAGCGGCGGGCGGCAGGAGGCGGCGGTCGGCGAGCAGCAGGCGCACAGCGAAGCAGCAGCAGCCGACGACGATGAGCGAGCGAGCGAGCGAGCGAGGCGGTGAGCTCTTCCCAGGACGGCGTCCAATTGGAGAGTGAGCGAGTGAGCGAGGAAGAGCGAGTCGTGAGATTTACGGTGAAATCTCATGAAAGAATACACGAGAAACGACCTGGTGGTTGGTTGCAGCGCGTGATGCCGTGCGGTCACGCTCGCTGAGGAGCGCTCTGCTTTGGTTTGGTGCTCGATCGAGCGTTCGAGTTTCGAGAGGGCAGTGGTCTGTGCTTGTCTCGACTGGACTCGGGTGGCGGCGGTTGCCTCGCTAAAGTCTAAAGGTCTTCACCGCTCAGCAAGCTCGCCAAGCACTCCAGCAGCGCCACTCACGAGCATCTTGCACCAGCCGACCGACCGACCGACCGACCAAATGACCGGCCGAATGACCGACCGAATGACCGACACAGGAGTGTACGACTCCAGGACTCTTGCAAGGCACCAGGTTCAGAGCTACAGAAGCTCGGACGTGCCAGCTGCTGCATGAGTAGCTTGTGTAGCACACTCTCGTGGTGTGCGAGATACCCTCCACACGCAACAAGCTGTTCGTTCGGATCCGAGCAGTGGCGCCAGTCCCGGTTCAGCCGCCGCTCTTCTTGCCTTCTGTGCGTGCGAGCGAGCGATGGTCCCGCGCGTCCGGCTTCGGCGCTCAATCCCCGCACACCCCGAGCGACTTTCTCCTCCTCTGCAAGATTGCAAAGCGGCGCTGCGCTGACGAAGATCAGTGACGGATCCCTTCGGAAGGATCGAGACACTCGCGCTTTGTATGCTGCAGCTGCAAGTGTGGCGAGTCACGCACGAGCGGGTGCGGCTGGAGCGCAACCCCTGTGCAAGACTTGCTATCAGTTCGCGACCGCTTCTCCGTGTCAGCAGCGCTGGCAGCGTTGGCGTCGAGGCAAGCCCATAGGCAAGCGCACAAGCAACTGCGGCTAAACGCTGAACGCTGAGCGCGGCGCAGTTGAGGGCGTATTCAGTGGATGTCGCTAACAGAAATGATGCAGTTACAGGGTTAACACGCTCGCGCTCTGGTTTCGACTCCGTTGATTGTCTTGTTGAGTACGGCTAGAGACTCCGAAGAGAGATAGAGCGAGAAAGAGCGCGAGAGTGTTCGCGCTCGCTCGCTCACTCGCTCATTCCGGCCGACTCGGCAAACTCATGCAGAAGCAATGAGCACCGCCTTGACTCCTGCTCAACACACTGCTGGGGCAAGTGCATTAACCTCTTTTACTTGATGCGTGTCAAGAGTGGCGTATCTTTTTGAGTACATTCGCCCCATACGCGCCGCTCATTGGCTCAATTGGTCATAAATGGCTCCATTCCCCTCCTTAGCATAATAGATCGTCGAGCCACGAAACGACGCCACCACGCACTCGCGACGACAACAACCTCAGGCAAGCGCATGGAGCCCTCACCGCCGCTGTCCGCACCGCCACAGCCATCGCCACCATCGCCGTTGTCACCGCCGACGGAGCTATCCGTGCGCCTCGGCCGTGTGCAGACGCTGCAGGAGCACTTCCAGGTGTCCACGCCGCATGGCGCGCTCACCAAGTCGCTCTTCGACGGCGTGCGCGGCTGCTGCTTCAGCGTGCACCTACAAGACCACAGCGCCATCCAAGGCGGAGGCACCGCGAGCGCGTCCGCTACGCTCGCGCACATCGTGTTCCGCAACTTCTACACGGCGGCACTGCGCCTCGTGCAGGTGAACCGCGACGGATCCTTCGCGGTGCTGCTGGAGGAGCACCCGCTCATGCAGCACCCACACTACGAAGACGACGCGCAGAGCTGGCACGTCGTGCCGCTCGACAATGTCGGTCGCCTGCACGCGGCTGCTGCGCATGACATCTCTCTCGTAGCTGCTGACGCGCGAGGTGTGTGTGGTATCAAACGTGCGCCGCAGGTCGACTGGAGCAAGTTCGAGAGCTTCTGCATGTACTTGTTCCAGCCGTCGCCGCTCTGGAAGAAGTGGGAGATCCAAGAGCTCAAGCTCTACTGCCAAGCAAGAGGGGTCTCACAGTCCGCGGCGCCAGCTTCGTCGGCAGCAGCACGGACGTGCGGAGAGAACGTGAGCGTGTGGAGCGGCTCAACGCTCGCTGGCATGAACAGCTCAGTACCGCTGATACTAGCGTCTGCGGACAGCGCACCGCCGTCCGCCGCGCTTGCTAGAGACGACCGACTCGCAAAGCGGTCATCGCGACCAGCGCTCGCGGCGTGTCTCGACGCGAAAGATGTGCAGGAGAACGCGACGCGGTGTCTTTCGCTCGCTGTTCGGCTCCGCGCTCTGTTGCGCGCCAGCAGCCAGAACCAGTACCAGCCGTGAGTCGATGAACACGATCGACCGCACGACTGCCAAGTACGCACTCTGAGCACGTGTTACCATTGCCATGGCACGGCTCTGGGTCGCTACAGTCCCCACCTCACGCGAGACTCTTCCGCGCGACCGACTTGAGCTGCGCGATCTCGCGGCGGCGCTCGCGGTACAGCGACAGAGGAACAGTCTCGGTCAGGAACACCGAGCACGCGTCGTTTGCCGTCGCCTGCACGACGATCTCAAAGCGCAGGCCGTGCACTTGCTTTGGCACCCAGAGATCCCGCGTGCCGTCGCTCGCTCCACTCTGGCGTTTGACTCCCTTCTTGGTCACCCGCGTCTGCGCCAGCGCGCCGCGCGATCCGCGTCCCCACGCGAAGACTTTCCCGAGTGCTGTCACTGCGAGTGAGTGCGCGCCGCCACACGCGAGTTGCTGCATCTCGAGTCCCGCGAGTGTGACGACCGGCGTGGGGTTCTCAAGGTAGCGGTAGCTGGTGTCCGTGAGCGCTTCGTAGCCGTCCTGGAACAGCTCGCCCGAACTCGGGCCGACGCCGAGCCGGCCGTGCTGTGCGTTTCCCCACGCGTACGTGGTGCCTCCAGGGCGGATCTCGAACGCAACTTCGGTGACCAGCTCGTAGTTCGAGCCGTCTCTGCTGAGCAGCGGCATGTACTTCTGGCAGAGCGTCATGTGGCTCGCGGCGCGCAGTCGGTCGCCTTCCTCGTGCGCGATCATCGCGATCAGCCGGTCATCGAAGCGCTGCTGGGGCTGCACACTCGCCGGATCGCTGGTCACCAGCGAGTCGGGCGGCGCCAACGTGCGGTGAAACACCGGCGCGCCTCTCGTCTCACCGTCCATCTCGACCGACTCGGAGTCTTGGATCAGGATCACGCCCGAGGCTCCGCTCGCGAGCACGCAGCTCAAGCGAGCGTGGAGAGTATCCACGCGACGGAAGCACCGCACGGTCCACATGGGCCGAGATACAAAGCGGGAGGACAGCGAGCGATGCATTGGCGGTGGCGCCGCCGCTCCTCCTGGCGCACCAGACCCCTCGTTGTCGCTTCCATCTTGCGGAGCCGCGAGCATGAGCTCGAGGAGCTCGTGAAGCGAGGTCCTCGCGCTGGCGCCACATGTGCGGTCGTGGTCGTAAGCGAACGTCGCGAGCGCGAACCGGTTGGTCATGAGCACTGGGATGTAGACGCCGGAGTCGTCTTCGAACTGGAGCTCGAACGGCTCGACGTCGAAGAGGTCGAGCACAATGAGCACCGCGAGCACGCCGGACTCCTGCGCCGCTAGCACACGCGTTGTCATCTCGCTCACGATGAGCCCACTGAGCGCAGCTTCCGCCATGTCGTCCTCGCTCCCCTCGTTCTGTGCAGTCGACGGGAGGCACGAGGCGTCGAACTCGAGGATAAACAGACTGTTCTCCTCCGTGACGATCGACAGGTGCTTGCGCTTCTTGCGCTGGATCCTCGTGAGCTTGGCGTCCTCCATGCGCGGGTGGAACGCGTGCACCGCGAAGCCGCGCTTGCGGATCGTGCGCGCCGCAGTGCTGGAGCCGCACACGCGGAACTCGACCACGGCAGGCGCGGCGTACCCGTCTGCCTGCTCGCTCTCGACGCGCTGCTCCATCTCGGCGTGCGAGATGGTGGCGGGCGGGACGACGAACTGCACGTAGAACCCGGCAGGTTTCCCCCTCGGGAACGCGACGAACCGGTTCTCGACGTGCCCGAGCAACCACGTGCTGAGCAGCTTCTCGTAGCTGTAGCCGTGGTTCTGGCGGTACGAGAGCGGGCGGAGCTGATGGACGCGCGCGTCGAAGCGTCCGACCTGCTCCACCGAGAGCGCGAACTGCTGCACGCGCTTCCTCCACACGGATTGCACATCTCCCGCTGTCTCGTGCAGCGTCGGAACCTCGTCGCCACGGCCGTCGCCATCGTCGACCTGCTGCTCTCCGAGCCCCTCAAGATCGTCTTCGAGGTCGTCGACGTCGAACTCGACGACCGTGCACTCCCACGAGCGCCTCTGCGGCACCACCGCGGAGCTCTCGCCGTTCAAACTGCTGGTGCTGCACGCGAAGAGCTGCTCGATCGCCTCGAACGAGCAAGAGTACGCGGCGCACGCGAGGTAGAAGGGGCTCTTGTCGACACCGAAGGCATCAATCGAGGATGCCTCGGGATCCGTGACGGTGTCGCTGGTGCCGTCGGTCTCGGGGCGGATGCCAGCGTCGTCGGTCGAGACTCCAACCGCGCCACTGCGAGCAGAAAGAGCTGGCGCCACCAACCGCATCCAGACGCTGCTGCCTTCTGCGAGTGTGTGGTGGTCGCCGACGCTCAGCTGCCGGAGCCGCAGCTCGCGCGCGCGCTCGTTTTCGACGGGGACGAACGCGTTCTCCATGTCGCGGCCGCGGCGCTTGCCCCAGCTCCCCCACTCGAACACGCGGCCGTCGCGCGCGAGCGCACTCGAGTGGCTTCTGCAGCAGCTGACCTGAGCGACGTCGACGGTGCTGAGCGCGAGCACGGGCTCGGGCTGCGCCAGGAACGTGTACGCCGAGTTGAGCATGTGGCGGTCGGCGAAGGCGACCTGGAACGCCGAGTGCGCGTCGCCGTGGCCCAGCTGGCCCTCTGACGCCTCGCCCCACGTGAACACGTCGCCGCCGCGGCTGAGCGCCATGCAGTAGTAGTCTCCACAGCAGAGCTGCTGGATCGGGATCGGGTCCGCGTGCTGCGCCGGCGACCCGAAGAAGTACGTGAGCCGCGTCGGTGCCGCGAGGAACTCGGACGCTCGCCCGTCGCGCTCGTCGAAGTACGTCGCGTACGTCGCGAGGCCGTTCGTGCGCGCCTCGAGCGTCGCAGCGGAGCCGTGGCCGAGCTGCCCGTGGTCGTTGAAGCCCCACGAGTGCACCATACCGTCGTCTGTGAGCACGAGCGCGTGTTGCAGGCCGCAAGCGACTTGCGCGATGGCCGCTGCGCCATCGCAGTCTCCGGGGCGATCGATAGCTCCTCCGTCTCGGGCGAACGTGTGCGCGAGGCGCGCGGGCGTCGGCTGGAAGAGCCGAGCACCGCTCTCGCCCTCGAACACGCAGGGCAGACACCTCCCCCACGCGAAGAGCGACTGGCGATTGCCGGCGACCGCGAGCGCGAAGTTCGGCGACGCCGCGACACTGGCGACCCGCACGTTGAGTAGCTTGAAGGTCCCGAGCAGCGCGAGCGGCGACGTCGAGACGGCGAGCCCGGGATGATTCCGAGTGGCGCAAGACGCGCTGTCGCCGGGCGATGGCGTCTTCGGAGGCACGCACGGTCCGGACCCTGCAACGAAGATGCCGCCGTTGAACGCCTCGCGCTCAGCGTCGGCGTGCTGCTCCAGCACCTTCGCGAACTGGAACTGGCGCAGGTAGCCTTGCAGCAGCGTCGCGGACGCGTGGCGCTGACGAGCGCGATCTTCGCGGTGCTGCTCCAGCAAGGACTGCGATCGGCGGCGACGCCACGTGCACTGGATCAGCACGACTGCGCTCAGCCTCCGCGCCGCGTCCCGCCCTTCGAACGTGACGTAGCGCTGCAGGAGCGAGTGGTAGAGGCGTGTCTGCTTCGCGAGAACCGAGCGGTAGCTGCTCGGTAGCGCTGTGCCCGTGCTCGGGGAGCTGAGCGGCGCGAACGTGAACGGGTTCCGGAGCTCCTCGCTCGCGAAGAGCGTGACGAAGCGCCGGATCACAGGCCGGCACGCCACGAACCGCCGGAACTCCCGCGCGGAGATGCCGCCGAGGACGAACGCGGTCGACGGGCGGCGCTCGTTGCCGACAGCATGCTTTGGACTCGACACTGTGGGCGAGTGCTTCGAAGGCGACACCCGCCCACTCTCACCCGCTCTCGCGTGAAGCTGCTTGCGAGCGTCCAGCGCGTCGCTCACGCACGCCGTAGAGAGCTGCCTCGCGACCGACGCGACGCTGAGGTCGTGATGCTCCCAGACGCTGCCGACACCAACTGTCGCCTTCGCGACGCCGCGCATCGCGCAGAGGAGGAGCTGCGCCACGTCGGTCTCCTTAAAGCACCTCTCGCTCGAGGAGGCGGCGCGGCCAGCGCCTTCGGCGGCTGCGTGGCGCGCGCTGAGCGCCGGGTCGTGGAAGAGCTCCATGAGCACGCGCACCTTTTCATCGAAGCTCCAGATCGCGCGCGACACGAGTACGAGAGCGGCGAGCACCTCCATCGCGTAGACTCTGCTCGCGTTCGCGCCTTTGAGCGAGTGGAAGACGTGCTCCAGGTACATCTCGAGCATCCGCGTCGTCGCGGGGTCCTCCGGCGCGGCGCCGACCATCTTGGCGAGGTCGCCGTCGCTCAGGAGCTCGGGTGTGAGTGCGTCGTGGCGGATCGGCATCGTCTGCTGGTGCAGCGCCACGGGGAACCGCCCGTTCTGCAGCCACGCGACGAACTCGGCGAACGAGAGCATGCTGGAGCCCGTGCGCTGGTTGAGCTTGGCGCGCAGTGCGAGCGCGTCCTGGGTCGTGAACCATTGCGCGAGCGGCGCCAGGTGCGGCCACACCGCCACGTCGCAGCTCGCGTACTGGATGCCGCACTGGAGCGTCGTCCAGGACAGCGGCGCCGCGGTCTCGACGTGCGAGCTCTCGGCTCCCATGCTCGGCGGCGGCGTCACCGAAGATCGAAAGACCTCTCGAGAGACCTCTCGAGTTCACTATACATGTATAGCGATCGAGCAGCGTGCAGCGTGGCGACCGCGATGGTCGACGCAGCCAGCAGGTCTCGGACGGAGATCTCGGCTGCGAACCAGCTGCGCAAACTCTACGACGCGCTGCTCTCGGACGCAGACGGAGTTCGGCCCACCGACCCGAAGCGAGAGGCGCAACTCGCTTCGCCGCTCTCTCGACCGCAGTCTGCTCGCACGCCCAAGCCCCAGGCTGCTGGCGGCGTGAACCTCGGGGTCGGCGCGATCCGACCCCTGCGCCGACAGCACTCCAGCCGACAGCACCTGCAGCAGCAGCAGATCGGGGCCGTCGCCGGTTCTCCGTCAGTGAGGAGCCCATCCAAGCTCAACTACGCGAGGAAGAGCAGAGCCGCTCCGACAGACGCTGCGAGCTTCGCCGCGTGGATCGACCTCTCCGCCGTGGCCTTCGCGCTCGAGGCGGACCGGAGCGACCTCGACCGGGAGATCAAGGCGAACGCGCTCAAGAGCGCCGAGCTGCAGACGCAGCAGCTCGCTATCGACTCGGACGCACTCGCTCCGAAGCTGCAGTGCCTCGAGGATGTTCTCGGCGAGCGCGACTTCCGCCGCTACCTGCGCGACCTGAACTACGAGGTCGCGGCGCTCCGGTACCACTGCGGGCTTTACCACCACCGCTTCGAACGGCTGCAGCAGCGCGTCTGGGAGCTCGACGACAAGTGCGTGACGCGAGAAGTGTGTCTCGACATCCTGAACAAGGTCGTCGCCGTCGAGAGGAGCGACCATGTCGGCGTCGCAGGCAGCAGCCACATCAACCCGTCGAAGCAAGCGGGTGAAGCAGTGCTGCTGCTCTCGCGATATCCCGTGCTGCTCCAGCACTGTCTCGACACCCGCGACGCAGATCGAGTCGTGCTCTCGGAGCTGGTCGCGCTGCTCGCAGCGGCACCAGCGAACCGAGAGGCGCTCCTGCAGCGCGTGTTCGAGCAGATCGCGGACGTCTGCCGCGGCGAAGGCGCGAAGCCTCCGCCAGACGTCGTGCGGCCGCACAGACTCGCGGCGCTCGCGAAGCAGAGCCTCGCGAACGGACTGTGCTCGAAGGACGAGTTCGACGAGGTGACGCGCTGGCTGGCGTCGCCACTCGCTCTTGACGGAGCTGCGAGCGACAGAAACAGCGCCGGTGGCGTCTCGCTGCGGAGCTTCCTCACGTTCCACATCTGCAAGAGCGACGCGTTCAGCGCTGAGGACGCCGAGTTCGTGACATACCTCATGCGGATGTGGGGCTTCCAGATCGCTCCAGCGAGTGCGGCTGCAGGTCTGGCTGACGGTGACAGCTCGATCGCGCACGTACTCAAGTGCTACGAGCTTCGGTCCCAGATGCGCGCAGCGAGCGCGCGCAAGAGCGAGCTGGTCGCGAAGATCCAATACGCGCTCGAGAACCACGTCTCCGAGTACCAGGCGCTGGAAGCGCAGGTGCAAGCGATCCAGAGCCTGCAGCTCGACAGCCCGCAGCTGTGGCGCTCGGTTCAAGACGACCAGCGGCTGTCGACGCAGTGCGCGTCGTCCTTGGCTCTGCTGAAGGTGCTCGTGCTCTCGGGTCAGAGTCTCCAGGATCTCCCGTCGTTCGTCTCAAGCCTCGCGCAGCTCGAGGTGCTCGACCTGAGCGACAACCTGCTGTCAGTGCTCCCGCCTGAGATCGCGCAGCTGCAGGACCTGCGAGCGCTCGTGCTCTCCTCGAACCGCTTGACGGAGAAGAGCTTCCAGAGCCTCGAGGCTGCGTTCGCCAAGCTCTCGGCGCTCCGAGGGCTCCAGCTGTGCAACAACCAGCTCGCGGTGCTTCCCCGCGCAGTCGTCGCGATCCCGGCTCTGACAGCGCTGGACGTGTCTGAGAACGTCTTGCGCTCACTGCCGAGCGCCGTGCTGCAGCGGTGGGAGGGGCGATGTCAGCTCGTGACGCTCGATCTCCATCGCAACGCGCTCACGGCGCTCCCGGAAGAGCTGGTGGTGATGCGCGCGACGCTGCAGCACTTGTTCGTGCACGAGAACAAGCTCGCGACACTCCCAGCGTCGCTCGCGCTCCTGCCGCTGCTCGAGAGCCTGACGTTCTCGCGCAACGCCCTCGGCCCCGACCTGCACACGTATCCAGCGACCCTCGCGCAGCGCCGCGTGGTGCTCGACCACAACCAACTGCGCTCGTTCCCGGCACTGCAGTACGCGGCGAAGACGTTCCTCGAGGGCACGCCGTCCAAGATCGTGAGCGTGAACGTGAGCTGGAACCGCCTCTGCTCGGTGCCGGCAGAGCACTTTGCCAATTCGGTGCTCTCGGCTTGCGAGGAGCTCGAGCTGCACCACAACAACCTCCACGCTCTCCCGGAGGAGCTCTTCCGCGCACTCCCGGCGCTCCGCGTGTGCAAGCTGAGCTGCAACCGCCTCGCGTGCCTCCCGAGCTCGCTTGCGGCGTGCAGCGCGCTGCGAGTGCTCGACGTTCAGCAGAATCGCATCGCTACGCTGTCTCCGGACCTCGCGAAGCTCGAGCGACTCGCGGTGCTGAACGCGATGGAGAACGAGCTCACGGATGTCCCGAGCGAGTGGCACGCATTCGCTTCGTTCTGCGATGTCGAAGGCGCCGGCGGGCGGACGCTGCAGACGCTGGCGCTGAAGAAGAACCCGATCCAGAGTAAGGTGCTCAAGACGCTGGTGGACGGCGGCAGCGTCGACATCTCCTCTGCGGCGATCGCTTCCGTTCGACCCAGCGACGAGCAAGTGAGCGAGTGCGCAGTCAAGAAGGTTGTCGACGCTCTCCACACGTCGATCGAGGTGCTCGCGATGGAGACCGAGGGCGTGTGCAGCACCGACGACGTCCGTGATGAGTTCGGCGTGACCGAGACGGACTCGAGGGTTCGGTGGAAGGGGCTCACGCGCAACGTGAATCGGTATCTCGAGTGCAAGCTCCGCTCGATCCGTGCAGCAGAGTCGCATCGCAGCACCGACGGCGGCGCCTCCAGCAGGGAGGAACAGGATCTCCAAGTGAGTGCACGCGCGTTCGAGCGGCTGATCCGGTCGCTGCCGTCGACGTGCTCGCAGCAGGAGATGGCGAGTCTCACAGCGCACTTCCGGACCTCCGACAGGGACGCCACGATCTCCGGCTACAGGTTCCTCCTCGCGATCGACCAGTTCGGCCACCGCCGGACATTCTCGGCGGCGCCTGCGGCTTCGAACTCGTCGTTCGCGGTCTCCAAGCCCGGAGACCCCGTCGCGTCCGTCCTGTACTACCTGTCGGTCGTCCACGCGCAGAAGGAGCACGCGCAGCGGCAGAAGGCGGGGTCACCTCAGAAGGCGAAGACGACGAGCGCGGACGCCGCCGCCTCCACCAGCTTCATCCAGCGGAACAAACGCAACATCGGACAGCGAGCGACCGCCGAGCGTGCGTGCGGCGCGAACATCTCCCCGCAGCAGCAGCAGCAGCACCGCAGTCGGGATGTGCGAGCGCACGCCGCGGATCGCGAGAGGCAGGCGAAAGAGCAGTTCTTGCAGCGACACCTGGACCCGGAGCACGAGGTACTCGTGCGCCGCCAGAAAGAGCGCATCGCGATCCTCGAGCAGCAGCTCATGGACCAGAGGCTGCTCCAGGTGAACCAGAGCGCTCGGCAGCGCAAGCCGAACAAGAAAGACAGCAAGCTCGCAGCGTCCGGCGAACGAGTCGACGGATACAGCGACGAGGACTCGAGCGAGGATCGCGATGAGCAAGCGGAGCACGCGAGTGAGCCGGCAAAGAGCGGTGGCGACTCGGTGCTGGTGTGCGTCAAGTGCGTGAGAGGGCAAGAGGAGCTCCCGCAGATGCAGCGCTGGAAGAGCGGCGCGCCGCTCTGCTTCTCGATCAGCGTCGACGCGCCAGTCAGCGCCGTGAAGCAGTGCATCGAGCGCGAGACGCAGATCCCGGTGGCGAACCAAGTGCTGGTCGCACCGAGAGCGGGTGTGGCCAGCAGTTCCGGAGTGCCGCTGTCGGTGCGCGTGCGCAACAGCGCGTGCGTGAAGGAGTATCTGGAGCTCGTCACGAGCGCGAGCAGGACACGGTGGACGGTGACACTGCTGTTCAGTGAGAGTCTTCGCTGACTGAGAGCGCTCTCGAGTCGCTCTGTTATCTGTGTGAGCCGGAGAGCACCGCGCCGAGGCAGCAGGAATTGGAAGGCGAGGGGCTACTCGCTCGTAAGGTCTGAAGTCGAAGCTCGAGCACCCGCTAGCAGGAGATCGCGCGTATGCTTTGAAGCGCACATTGCGACTTGCGCAGCTCGTCGACGCCCTCGCTCCATAGCCGTGGATGGATGCAGAGCCTCTGGACTCTCGCGCGCCATCCGGCGGACTGAGATCGAATGCTGTGTTTCTCCAACACGTGTACAGTTTGGCAGAGCTGCCATGTGGAGAGCTCTCTTCCGACTGGGATACTTACTCCTCCACCTGGTCATCATCGCGCCGGGTGGAGCTGCTCCGGCTATCGGAGTTGCCTCGGAGAACTGCAGACAACAGCAACAGGAGGTACATCAGTCGACGCACTGCGAAAGAGTTGCCCCGAGCAGCAAGGGCCACTGCTGCATACCAGTGGTTCAGAAGACCGGAGGCGGCTTGGCGATGCAGCGACGGCCGCGCGGACTCTCCGCCAACTACGCGAACGAGGACGAGCGCGTGCAGGAGCTGCTGAACGACAAGTCCGTCTTGGCGCTGCCGTTGCTGAACAAGGACAACTGGATCCGCAACGAGCAGCGACCGCACTGCTGGTTCTGCCAGCGCAGGTTCCGCCCGCTTGTCCGACCGCAGCACCACTGCCGCGGCTGTGGCGAGGTCGTGTGTCGAGCCTGTAATCGCCACCGGAAGGTGCGCACAGGGCCGTCCCAGAACCAGCGCACGCTCAACGTGCGCCTGTGCGTCGACTGCATCGACAAGGCGACGATCGCCGCCAGCAAGACTGGTGGCGCCGACGTGAGCTTCCACGCCGCCGCCACCGATGCTGCTCTCGACGACAGCACGCCGACTCCGGACTGTAACTTCCTGTACAACAGTCTGCATGGCAGCAGCAACGCCGACACCATGCGGAGCTCTGCGTCGGTGCGCTCGTACTCGAGCTCAGCGTCGGCGAGTATGGCGAGTCTCGAGCGCTCCGCGAGCGAGAGCAGCGCGTCCAACGCAAGCTTCGAGTGGGAGAGCATGACCAGCAGCAACCACAGCAGCACCAGCAATCGGAGCCGGAGTCGCAGGACGAACAGGACGGACGAAGTCAGAGGCGATGCCTCGAGCCGCCTCGACGCGCACAGCTCCTTGCACGCTGCAAGCAGACCCCATCGCGGCGAGCAGGAGCAGCGCCACAGACCACAGCCGATCGAGTTCCTCCCCGAGGGCGAACAGCTCGAGATCTACGAGATTCGCCGACAGGAGCTGCTCGCGCTGTACGGTATCATGGACTCGGGGCCCCAGACCGAGTACGACGCGCTGTGCGAACTCGCGGGTCGCGCGCTCGAGTGCACGGTGGCGGCGGTGGCCTTCATCGACTCGACGCGGCAGTGGTACAAGGCACGCGTGGGCATCTCGCAGTCCGAGCTGCCGCGGAACATCGCGTTCTGCTCGCGCGTGCTGCAGAGCTCGCTGCCGACGATCGTGATGGACGCGTCGCTGGACCCGCGCTTCAGCACGAACCCGCTCGTCACGAGCAGCGCGAGCATCCGATTCTACGCGACGACGCCGATCTGCGACCCTGGCACAGGCATCGTCATCGGCTCGGTGTTCGCGATGGATCGGAAGCCTAAGAGCGAGCTGCCGCCGCGAGCGATGGAGATCCTGGCGTACCTGTCGATCGCCGCCGAGAAGCTGCTTCTGAGCGGCACTCTGCGTGCCAAGATGCACAAGCAGCAAGTGCGCAAGCGCAAGCACCGGGTCCACTCGGCACCGACGATCGCATCCGCGAACGAACTCGAGCGACCAGCCACCCGCGCGGCGTCGCTGCAGTGCGTCCCTGAAGAGCTCGAGACGAAGGATGACGTCGCTAGCATCCGCCACGCAGTACCGCGCGACGCACGCGAGCGCGAACTGTACAAGCTCATCGACCCGGACGTGCTGCTCCCGCAAAGTTTGAGCCGGCGCAGCTCTGAGAGCGAGCTGCTGTCGGCGCGCGAATCCAACAGGTTCGCGCCGTCGTCGCGAGCGCGGACGATCGCAATCCCGCCGCCACCGCGCGCTCAGCGCCGCATGAGCGCCTCTGGCGTGTGGTGGGTTGAGCAAGGCGGTGCTCCACCTTCAGACAGTGGCGTCAGCACCGCAGCAGCCGACGCGCACCTCGACTTGCTGGGCAGCATCTCGGCGACGCGGGAGCTGCTCGCACAGCAGCGCGAGTTCCTAGCGACGCTCTCCGCGTCCCCGTCGAGCGTCAGTGCGATCGGCGAGACGATGAGTCACATCGAAAGCGCGATGCGTGCGTTATCGGTGGCCAACTCGCGTCTGCGGGGCAGTAGCAGTAGCAGGACGAGCAGAGGCGCAGACCTGGTTGAGGTCGAAGTGTAGCGAACACATACCACCTGAAGCTTGATGAGCCGTTCATGTGGCTAAAGCGTTCCGATTTTCTTTGTGATTCCTTTGTATCTTGTGATTGTGTTGCATTCGACTACCGAGTCCTCTCTTAGGTACGAATACTCGCGATCTGTCACCAAAGATTCACTCATGGCGCAGCAGGAGCTCGTGGCGCAGCATCCACCGCCGCCTGGCGCCCGAGACGAGGAGGAGGAGAACCCGTTCTCGCAGTACTACGGCATGCTGCTGCACCAGCAGAACATGCTGCAGGATCGCGTGCGGACGTCCACGTACGAGCGCGCGGTGCTCGAAAACGCCGCCGACTTCCGCGACAAGGTGCGGCGCGGCGCCGTCCGCTGCCAGCGGCTCTCTCTCTCTCTATCTCTCACCGCACCTCTCGAGCAGGTGGTGCTGGACGTCGGCACGGGCTCCGGCATCCTCGCGTACTTCGCGCTGCGCGCCGGTGCGCGCCGCGTGTACGCGGTGGAGCTGAGCGCCATGGCGGACTGCGCACGCGAGCTGCTGGCGCACAACGGGCTCGCCGAGCGCGTGGAGGTGATCCGCGGCAAGATGGAGGACGTGGCGCTCCCCGAACCCGTGGACGTGGTGATCTCCGAGCCCATGGGCTTCTTCCTCGTGCACGAGCGCATGCTCGAGACGTTCGTGGCCGCGGGCCGCAAGTGGCGCCGCGCGCACGACCCGGCGTTCAAGATGTTCCCGTCGCGCGGCACCATGTTCGCGGCGCCGTTCTCGGACGACGCGCTCTTCCGCGAACAGCTGACCAAGGCCGCGTTCTGGCAGCAGCGCGACTTCTACGGCCTCGACCTCTCCGTGCTGCGCGACCGCGCGGTCGCCAACCACTTCTCGCAGCCCGTCGTCGGCTACTTCCCACCCGACATGCTGCTCGCGGCGCAGCCCGCGACGCACGCGCTCGACTTCAAGGACGTGGCGCTCGAGGCGCTCGAGGCCTTCGATATGCCATTCCACTTCGTCATCACCAAGACAGGTGCGCCTGTGACGTGTGCCGTGTGACGTGTGACGTGGGGACGAGACGAGCCCAACACTCACCGCCCTCCGTCCCTGCGCAGCCATCATGCACGGACTCGGGTGCTGGTTCACCGTCGACTTCCTCGGCTCGGCGTCCCACGTGGTGCTCAGCACGGCGCCGGACGCACCGGGGACCCACTGGTACCAGTGCCGGCTGCTGCTGCCGACGCCGATCGCGGTCAACGCGTCGCAGACGGTCACGGGGAACATGCGCTTCGTGGCGAACAAGAAGTTCAGCTACGACATCGAGCTGGAAGGTGAGTCCGCGAGCGAGCGTTCGCGTGCGTGTGGCGTCCAGGTGCTCACATGTGTCCACGCGCGCTCCGCAGTTCGCCTCGACGGCACGTCCGTATCGGCACGCAACCACATCCGCCTGCACGATCAGATGTACCACTACCTGTACTCGGGGCAGAGCTGAGCGCCGGTGCTCCAGCGCCGCTGCAGCGGTTCTCCACCCCTCGTCGCTTCAATACCAGCGGTGTAGCAGGCGCCGCCGCCTTCTCCGTCGCGCTTGGCTGGCAGCACTCCAGCGCTCGCTCGCCCACGCCTCACACCTGCATGATGCGCTCGATCGCCTGCTTCACGCACGCATCGCCCTTCTGCGCGCTGTCCGCGCCTGCATCCGGAACGACCTCGTTCGTCGGCGGGATCCCGACGCCCTCGAACAGCTCGCCGTCGGCGCTGAAGCAGCGCTGGTGCGGGATCTCCACCGTCCAGTAGTTGGGCAGCCGGAGCTTGAGCGTCGCCGAGAGGCTGCCGGCGGTCCGCGTGCCGACGCTGCAGGTCTGCGGGAGGCTCCGCAGCGCCAGGCATAGTAGCTCCGCCGTGCTGCGTCAAGCAGAGAAGCAGCAGTGGGTGAGCGCACTGCGAGCATGACGCGCTCGGCAGGAGGAACGCACGCACCCGCGCGTGAACCGACTCTGGAGCACCACGAGCGGGCCGCGGTACCGGAACGCGCGCGACGAGTTCGGGATGAAGTGCTTCTTCGCCTTGGCGAACCGGTGCACATCGGCGCCAGGGACCCTCTCGGCGACCGAGAACGCGAGCGACGGCTTCGGGCCGGCGAAGTAGGACGCCACCGCGAGCGCCGAGCGCAGCGAGCCGCCGCCCTCGTTGAAGCGCAGGTCGAGGATGAGGCCGTCGATGTCTCTGAGGCTCTTGAGGATCGCTTCGAGTGCCCAGCGCATCGCCTCGAGATCGAAGGTCTCCGGCACCGCCACCTGGCTGCTGCTCGCCGCGTCGCGGTCGAGAGCGCCGCCCGCGTCCTCGTCCTCGTCCTTGCCGCGACCGTCGCCGGCGCTCCAGCCAGGCACAAGCGCGTCGACACGCGGCAGCGGCAGGTCGACGAAGCCCGTCATGGAGCGCAGGCTGAGGTAGCCGATCCGCCAGCCGGGACTTGTCTCCGGGTTCAGCACGCCGCAGACGAAGTGGTTGGCGAGGCGGCGGCCGCCGTCTGTGAGGTGGTGTCGCTCGACGTGCGCGAGCGACAAGCTCGCCATGGCTGCTGTTGCGCCGGCAGTGGCGGCTGGCGCGCCGAACGCCGGTGCCTGCAGCATCAAGTGGCGGCCGCGCGACACCCGCAGCGCTGGGTCGTTGCAGAGCGCGGCGCTGTCCTGCAGCGCGAGCCAGAGGTCGTCGTCGCTCGTGGTGCTCTGCACAACGCCGCCGAAGACGCGCAGCACGGCCGCCCAGTCGTCGCTGCCGCGCGCGTAGCGGTCGCGCACCGCGAGCCAGAAGGCGCGGAAGTTGGCCGGCGGGTCGCGCGTGAACGCCACGCGGGCGAAGAGCGCGCGCACCAGCTCGAGCACCAGCCGCAGCGCCGCGCCGTGCAGCGCCAGCAGCAGCACGAGCGCGCCGCCCAGCAGCGGCACGTGGCGGCGCAGGAAGCGCACGGGCAGCAGCGCCAGAGCCTCGTAGAGCTCCAGCGGTCGCAGCACCAGCGCCTCCAGCAGGCTCGAAACGCACGCCACCACGCACACCGGCGTCGGGAAGAGAGTCATCGCGCTCGTCGTCGGCGAGATTCTGACGAGAGATTGCAGGAACGTATTGAACATACTGAATATTATCCGATTCGAGCTGTCATGTCGTCGCTGTTGGCAGTCACTGGTGCTCTACTCGCGCTCGGCGACGGCGCTCAGGTTGCGAGACGTCAGCACGAAGACCCGCGAGCGACTCGCGTCGGTGCCGGCATTGCTGGCGCGGGTGCGGATGCTGCTGCTGGTGCCGACAGTGGTCTTCG
>JAASFS010000908.1:0-10695 GCA_023333865.1 Globisporangium perplexum | reverse complement strand
CGAAGCGGTTCTTCAGGAACAGCGACGAACCGCAGCAGCGCAGCTCGCCCTCCGACATGATCGCGATGCGGTCGCCCAGGATGTCCGCCTCGTCCATGAAGTGCGTCGTGAGCACCATCACGCGGTCGTTCCGGTTGTTCAACAGGATCTCCCACGTGCTGCGGCGGCTGTACGGGTCCATGCCGGACGTCGGCTCGTCCAGAAACACGAGCGAGCTGTCGCCCAGCAGCGAGATCGCCACCGACAGCTTGCGCTTCATGCCGCCCGACAGCTCGCTCGACTTGGCTCGGCGCTTCTCCGTGAGCCCCACCTCGCGGATCTGCGTCTCGATCACTGTCTTGAGCTCCTCGCCGACATACCCTTTGATCTGTCCGAAGAGCAGCAGGTGTTCCTCGACCGTCAACTCGCTGAAGAGCACATCGTGCTGGAAGCAGATGCCCAGCGACTTGCGGATCTCATCCATGTCCTCGATGAACGACATGCCCTGGAACGTCGCGTCACCGCCCGACGGCGCAGTCATCCCCGTCAGCATCGAGATGAGCGTCGTCTTGCCGGCGCCGTTGTGTCCGAGCAGACACGTGATCTGGTCCTTGTACATCGTCAGGTTCATCCCCTTCACCGCGACCTTCTCGCCGCCCGGGACCGGGAACACCTTGCGCAGACGCTGCACCGACAACGCGGCGCCGCTGCGCTCCTGCTCGTGGAGCTCGCCGGTCACAGACTCGAAGTTCGGATCCAGCTCGACCACGACGTTGTCCAGCAGAGCGTCGTCTGCAGCAGGCTTCTGTGTCGCCACATGAGCCTTGCGTCTGCTTCGCCAGTAGGACGGCGAGACCGGAAAGTACCACTTGAGTGCCGTGCCCCACTCCTTCGGGATCACCTTCTCGAAGTACACACCGAGCACTGTGTACAGGATCGTGTCGAAGAGGAACGCCACCAGCGTCGTGCTGAAGCGATAGTTGTTGCTCATGGTGTTCATGTTGTCGAACGTGATGCCCTGCCCCGTGGACTCGAGGTTCGCGATCACTTGGACTCCGAACGCGAGCGCCACGGGCGAAAGCACCGAGGCGGCGATGCGGCTGCCTTCCCTCGCCGTCATCTTGAACGCGGTCGAGACGAAGTACATGATGAAGAAGAGGATCATTCCCATGAACGCGCCGGGGCGGGACTTGCTGTAGATCGCGCTCACGAGGAAGCCGAACGCCAGCACGCTCGTGCCAAAGAGGAAGAAGAAGAGGAACATGAGCACCACAGAGCTGTTCGCGAAGAGACCGAAGAGACCCGCGGCAGCTTGCAAGAGCGCGCCGACGAAGATGATGCCGATGTACGTGATGTACCACGAGATGATGATCGCCTTCTCCTTCACGCCGAGGATCTTCATGAACTCGCGCATGCGGGACTCCTTCTCCTGGATGAACACCACGAGCACGCGCGACAGCACGTAGAGGTACGCGAGCACGAACACGAGCGCGAAGACGTCCTTCACTTGGGCATAGAACGGCGAGTCCGTGTACCGCTTGATCGGGAACGGCGCCACGGTCGCGCCGAGGTATGGCTGCGGCACCTGGCGGAGCGGCGTGACCAGCGCCTCTTTCGCCGCCTCAGACATGAGCGCGAGCAGGCTGGTGGTCGAGGACTCGTTGCTGCTGCTGGCGCTCTCGCTCTCGCTCGAGAAGCTCGCGAACACGCTCTGGATGAGTGCGTCGTCCGTCAGTGTCGACAGGAGGCGCGCGTCGAGCTCAGCACTGGGTGACGCAGTCGCTTGCGCTCGCTGGCACTCGCCCGTCGTCGTCTTGGTGCTCGCGTCCCACTTGGGCATGCACGTCACGAAGCGTGTGACGAGCGTCTGCAGCGTCATGAAGCCCGTCACGGCGTACCGCGAGTACTGCTCCGTGTCGATGTTGCTCTGGAACGGCGCCACCTCCGAGTCCCACGTGCTCGGCACACGTCCGTCGCCGCCGTCCTCTCCGAACGTCGAGTTGAGGCGAAGCGTGTACTCAATCGAGCTGGACGTGCCGATAGTGTCGTCGCCCGGGATGGTGTCGAACACGATCGCGCCGTAGATGCGCGGGCTGCTCACGCCGCCGCCGTACTCCTTGCCCGAGACGTACTGCTCGAGCGCGTCCGTCGAGGCGAAGAACTGCACGCTGTCCTGCAGCGACGGCACCTGTGGAGACGTCGAGGTGTTGAAGAAGTTCACGCGCGGGTACCACACATCCATCGTCTGCATGAAGTACGAGCGCGTGAACGTGTTGTCTGGGACGATGGCGATCTTGTACGGCGCGATCTTGTTCGCGCACGCGTCGGGCACGCGGTGCGGGGACGCCGCGTCGGTCGAGATCGCGCCGAGTATCGCGACGCTCGTGGTGCACGTCTCGTAGTCGGTTGGGGAGAGCGTGTTGAGGTTGAGCCCGTCCTCGACGGAGAGCTGTCCGAGTGAGAGTAGGAGTCCCGAGAACGAACTCTCGTGGACGGCGAACTTGGGCAGCGGCGTGGCGACCCAGTTGATGCTCGAACCTTCGGGCTGGAAGAGATTGTAGGACGTACCGACCCTCGGGTTCCCCGGCGTCTTGGTGCGGTCGCTCCAGCCCGCGGGGACGTCCACGTCCTTCGAGACGCGCTTGAGCAGCCCGAGCAGCAGGATGAAGAGCATCGGGAGCACAACCTCGAGGATCGAGCCGCCGAGGTGGCGCCGCTTGAGCAGCGCGTTCTTCCACAGCAGCGACTTGACGAACGTCCAGGTCGTGCGGCGCTCGACGAGCTTCGGGGAGCTGCTGCCGTGCTCGACGAAGTTGGTCGCCCTCGCGCTCGGAGAAATGGCGTCGTCGTCATCGAGACGCATCGTTCCTCACAGAGACGACCTGACGAGTGCGGACCGCTGGCGGGGGAGTTGGGAGGTCGGAAGCGGAAGCGGTCGGCTCTCGCGCGAGAGTTGCGGAATGAACGGCGTCGGCCATCATCTCAGGCTTCCGCTCTGGCGCTTCTCGGGTTCCGCAGCATGCACGACGGTGCTCTTCGACGTCACCGTCACCTCAGTTCTCGCCAGCGCCGCTTCGTGTCCTGGATATCGCGTGTTGAGTCGCCCGCGCGTGCAGGCAACTAAACTCCACTCCTCTGCTCTCGCACGCGCTGTCCGCGAGACCTCGCCCAGCGCAATTCCCGGATCTCCAGCGTCGACGCTCTCGGCGCCATCAAGCAGCCTTGTCGGTGAGACATCACTCGAACGCACGAAGGACCGACACCACCGACGATCTCGATGGGAGGAATCGGATGAGTCGGCGAAGGACAGCGCCAATGAGTCCGCCTTCCGTCGACTACGAGCTAGCTTTCACTTCACCGTGGCGGTCGCCTACATCCCCTGTCCTCCTGAGGTTGATCGATGCTTATCGAGAGCACTGGTGTTCAAAGCAAGCGCCACTGTATTCGTGAAGCGATCTCGATCGCCGAATCGCTCTCGGCGCTCTCAGACTCTTCCGAGGCGCATCTTCGCGCTCGTGCTCGCTCGGAACGTCTCGGAGAGCACGAGTTGCCGCCGCACGCTCGAGTGTGTCTCGCTCGCCTGTTGCTTGGAGCTCTCCGCAACTTTCGCGTCGAGGTGTGTGTCGGACTCGTGCTTGAACAGCGACACGGATGCGCTCTTCTTGGTCGAGGAGACTGCAGTCTCCTTCACAGGTGACCGCGGACGACCGTCCTCGGCGATCGGCGGCGTGCGCGTCGACGGAAGCAGCACTTGCGCTTGGAAGGAGAGGGCGTGGCGAGTCGTGCTGAAGTTCATCGCTCCGAGAGCTGCTGTCTGTGCTGTCGCGAGGGTCGGAGCTAGCGTGTGTGCTGGTCGACTTGTGGGCAAGCGGGCGGAAGTGGGAGTGACCGAGTGCGGCGGCGCACAAGTGCACGTCTCGACTGCCGCCCCTCATGGAGCCACCGCCTGCTTGAGAGACGATGAGTCCGCCGTGAAGACAGACACGAGTCCGCCAGACTAACGACCGACACTCTGTGAAATCGATGACACGCTGTCAGCAGCTACACTCTCAGTTCAACACGCTTCACTCTCCACTGACGCTCGCCCGCTGCCCAGAGTCCGGGTCCCCCCGACGTGATTCGTCGACTACCAATCTCGGATCTTGGTGTGAGTCGCGTGGGGCGGCGCCACCGCTGCAAGCCCGCGCGGACGAGGCAGCAAGCGAACAGCGAACCGATCTCGATCGCGGCCTCGACCGCATTCTTCCCGCCCGTCCCGGAGTTCGCCTCCACCGTCGCCCCAGTGTAGCGCACTTCTTCGCGGCGGCGGCGGCGGCGGCGGCGCGTCTCGTCCGCCTCGTCCTGTTCCGCCTGTTGCAGCTGTGCCAGCTCCTCGGCGTCCTCGTGGTCCTCACGCGCGCTCCTCGTCCTGCTCGCTCACAAACCCGCGCGCGCGCTGGTAGAGCCCGATGTCCTCGGCGATGTCGTCCATGTCCTCGATCTCGGCGTGCGCCGCGAGCTCGTCCGAAGCGAGCACGAGCGCGATGAGGCGCTCCGCGAGCGCGCACTTGGGGTCGCGGATCGCCTGGTTGCGGTAGCGTTGCCAGCCGATGAACAGCGTGGCGTCGTTCAGGTCGCGCGGGCACCAGATCGCGTCCTGCCCGTCGTCGTCCGGCGCCGCCACGAACACGCCGCCCTCGACGGACGCACGGATGCTCTTGGCTCCAGTTGACAGATACACGGATGCACTCGAGCGAACGCTGTTCGATTTGATTTGTCAAATGCGTTGGGAGAATAGATCCGCTCAGGTCCGATCCGCTTCAGCGTCCGCCAGCCCAGCCTGCCTGGTGCAAGGCGCGCTGCTTGCTTTGCATGGGAAGATCACTCACCAACAGCGAGCAGCAGGAAGACAGCCGTGCATGCACTCGTTCAACCGCTTTTCTGCTCGCACTCTTGGGCTCAGACACGCCACACACTACGATTTGATGTGGTCGCTAAGGTGGACCCCGATCGGAGCTTGGACACCTTTGTCAACAGCGGCCAGGGCTTGTAGCGTGCTTACGACTTGTCTACCTTGGAGAGAGAAAGAGAGAGAGAGAGAGAGAGAGAGAGAGAGGTTCACACTTGTACTTGGTGTTTTGACACACTACGCTTACGATGCACGCACGTGCTCACACACACGATCCAGATCGTTCGCCTGGATGCAAAGGACGACGACCGCTGCTTAGCCAGCGAGCCCGGAGCACTCCTCGCTGGCGCTTGACGAGAAGTCCGCCGCCCAGTAGTACACGTACGGCTGCTTGGCGTCGACAGTGTAGCCCGGACCGATGTGCGTGTAGTTGCCGAGGATGATGGCCTTGGAGTCGGCGGAGGCGAACCACGCGGCGATCACGTCGGCGGGCTTGGTGTACCCGGCGCCGACGAGCTCGGCGAGACCCGTGGAGTTGAAGCCGGCGGCGCGGCCGCGGTCCGACGGACTCGTGCCGCCCTCGCCCGTGACCGAGAGCGAGTTCGTCTTGGCGAGGTAGTTGGCTTGGAGCTGTGCGGTGTTCATGAGCTTGTAGTTGAGGCAGAGGTTCCTGAGCCCCGCCTCCTGCCGCTTCGAGTTCACAGCCATGATCACAGTCTGCCGCACGAGCGGGTCGGTGAACGAGTTGCGAGCCGTGAGGTCCACCGTGGCTTCGGCTCCGACCTCGTCGACGTCGGCGTCCGCACCGATCGTCTCGTCCGCTGGAGCGTCTGGTGTGTCGACAGGGAGACTCAGCTCGGAGAAGTCGAGGGTGGCCTGCTGCGCCGTCGTCGAGGCGGAGAAGAGCGCGGCGAGCAGCAGAGAGGCGGCGAAAGCGATCTTCATGCTTGGAGAAGCTGCGGGAGGGCGGAGGAGATGGTCTGCTGGCGGGGAGGCGGAAGTTGGAATGAGCTCTCGGCTCGAGCATCAGGGTCGCCGCCTCGCTGCTCCTCGACGCGCTCTCCGGTCGTTCGTCCGCAGTCGCGCTCCGGCGCTCGGCGTCGTTGAGCTGCGCGAGGAGCTCAAGTCCTCCAGCATTGAAGGTTGATTCCCAGTGTATAAGAGACTCGAAGGTGCCGCAGCCATCTGGGCAGATGTGAGTCTCCGACTATCGAGCGACACGTGATAGACACGGTGCGTCGGCGAGTCGGAGCACTGTGGCGGCCGCCACGACGAGCGCTGTCGACGGCTCTCGTTGGTTTGAGCGTGAGCTGCGGTGGTGGGAAGGGCTCAAGTACTCTGAAGCGAGCGCGAACATGGGATACAACATCGTCGACTCGAGTCGACACCATGGGATCTACTTGTACAGAAGCCTACCGAGCGGCTCACAGGGGGGGGTCCTCCTCACCAGAGCGTGCACTTACGCTCCGGGTTCATGTTCGAGCCCCGCGGACACGCGAACGCGCGCGCGAACTCGTCGCTGTTCATCATCACGCCGTTGATGCGCCACTGCTCCGGCGCGTGCGGGTCGGTGCTCAGGCGCTGCACCATCGCCTCGTCCGTTGACTTGGCGCAGAACGCCTGCGCAAATGACACGAAGAAGAGCTTGTCAGCGTTCGCGGCGGACAGCCGCGGAACGTCGTGCTTCCCGCCAGCGCTCGCGGCCGTTGATGCGCCTCCGTCCCCGAACTCCGCCATCGCCCTCCGGAACGCGCGGAACGACAGCTTGACGCCGCCGTTGTCGGCAATGTTCTCGCCGAGCGTGAAGTTCCCGTTCACGGTGCCGAGCACGCGGCTCGGGTCGAACGCGCTCGCGACCGAGAACGCGCTGTACTGGTCCACGAGGCACTTGGTGCGCTGGTCGAACTCGCGCTCCGTGGCGTTCGTCCACCAGCTCACGAGGTTGCCGTCGCCGTCGTAGTTGCGGCCCTGCGAGTCGAACCCGTGTGTGAGTTCGTGCCCGATGACGCTGCCGATCGCGCCGAAGTTGCGCGCCGGGTGGCTCTTGCTCGAGAAGAACGGCGGCTGCAGGATGCCGGCGGGGAACACGATCTGGTTGCCGGTCGGGTTGTAGTACGCGTTCACCTCCGCCGCGGTCATGAACCACTCGTCGCGGTCGACGGGTTTGCCGATCTTCGCGACCGCTTTCTCGAACTGGTGCCGCGTCAGGATCTGGATGTTCGTCGACAGCTCGTCGCGCGTCAGCACGAACGGGAACCGCTCCGGCTTGGACTGGTGGCCGACGAGGTTCGACACCATCTTGAGCTTCTTCGTCGCGGCGGCGCGCGTCGATGCGTCGAGCCACGGCAGCTCCACGAGCTCCGTCTCCATCACCTTCTCGATCTGCTTCACGAGCTCAATCGCGCTCACCTCGCTCTTGAGGTCGAACTGTTTGAGGAAGAAGTATTTGCCCATCAACCCCGGGAAGAACGACGTCACCTGGCGCAGACACACCTTCCAGCGCGGCGAGCGCTGCTTCTGCCCGCTCAGCTTCTTGTTGAACAAGTTGAACGCGGCGTCCACGAACGGCTCCGAGAGCGTCCCCGCGAAGTACTGGATGTACTGGAACGCCACGTACGCTCGCAGCGTCGACAGGTCCGTCGCGGCCACGAGCTTCTCCGCGTCCTCAAAGTACCGCGGCGCCTCCACGATGATCATCGTCAGCGGCGATGACGCGTTCGCGCGCATCTCCAGGATCCCCGTGCCGTTCACGAACGCGGCGAAGAGCAGCGGGTACTTCGCCGCCGCGTCATGAACGCCCACGCGGTTGTACGTCGTCACGGGGTCGAGCAGCTGCTCCTTCGGCACGAACACCTTGGCGAGCTCCCGCTCAAAGTCCACGACGGCCGCGTCCAGGCGCGGCAGCGAGCCCGAGAGCGCGAACATGGTCGCGACGAACGCGCGCAGGTCGGCCGCGACGTCCTGGAACTTGGCGGTGTCGAGGTAGTAGTCCGGGTCCGGCAGCGTGAGGCCAGCCTGGGACGCGTAGAGCACGTTCGTGGTGGCGTCCTTGGCGTCCGGCGCGACGCCAAGTCCCGTGAGGAAGCTCGGGCCGGTGCGCGAGAGCTCGCCCGCGAGCGTGAAGAGCTCGCGGCGGCTCTCGGTGTGCGCGACGCGCTCGAGGGCCGCGCGCAGCGGCGCGACGCCCGTGGCGTTGATTGCGCTGAGGTTCATGCACGCGTCGTAGAGCTCGCTGACGAACGGCCAGCCCTCCGCGAGGATCGTGCGCAGCGCCGCCTCATTCGCGTCGCGCACGGCGGAGAACGCGGCGTAGACGCTTGGCTTCTCCGGCGGGATCTCGGTCACCTTCACCCACGTGCCGCACGCGAACTGGTGGAAGTCATCGCACGGGTCCACGGTCGCATCCACGAGCGCTGCGACATCCGCAGGCAGGAACGCGTCGGCAGCCGTCAGCGCGCCGCCGTCGTCGTTCAGCGAGCTGCGGATCTGGTTGCCGCGCACGACGAGGAACACGAGCAGCAGGAAGAGCGCGCCGAGCAGCAACAGCGCCGCCGCCACGAGCGCGCCTGTGCGCCGCCGCGACGGGAAGAGCGACCCGCGGAAGCGTTCGTCGTCGTCGTCGTCGTCGTCGTCGTCGTCCTCGTCATCCGCGGGTTCGCCGGCGCCGTTTTCGCTGCTCAGCGCACCACTGGAGGCGGTGATGCGAGTGGAGGAGGAGGTCGACCGAGGCGCTCTCCGGGAGGACAACGCCCCGGCGGTGCTGTCATCGTCGTCGACGTGCTGCACAGAGAGCTTGCTGTACGCGAGCGCGGAGGATGCTGGCGGTGCGGCGCGCATGCTTTGTCGGACTGGGACACTTGACGTGCTCATAAAAGCGGAGGACGCGCGGGAAACAAGAAAATATTCGTCGCACATTCGAAAGTTTGCAAATTTCAACACTACAGGTCGAAAATACGAAATTTTGTAGATAATTTCAAGGAAAAAGAATCCGAGTCCAACTGACTAGTGAAATATTCAAGGGGTCGATTGAGGACGAACATTCATAGAGATTCGCTTCGAATCGAAGGTATATATATATCAACACTAAACAATCAAAGCGAATCTCCAAGATTCGGTGTCCACCATTTCTGATTGAATCTTCACTGTACAAAAAGCCTCGGTCTCTCCTACACCTCACACTTCAATCCGCTCGCAAGACAACAAGTGAGACCAAGTGAGAGACCAAGCAAGCGCTCCAGCTCCTACTCCCCCACGATGAAGTTCGGCAAGCGCATGCGCGGACTCGCGTCCAAGGAGTGGGAGAGCGACTACGTGGACTACAAGCGCCTCAAGAAGCAGCTCCGGCGCCTCCAGCGCGAGCAGCAGTTGCCGCGCGACACTGACGCCGCCGCCGCTGGAGTCGCGCTCGCCGCAGCCACAGCCGCCTTCCGAGCGCTGCTCGTGCGCGAGATGGACAAGCTCAACGCCGCGCACGGCCGCATCCAGGAGCAGCTCGAGTGCGTCGAGCTGCGCGCGCTGCGCAGCGCACTCGGCAACCGCTGGGTGCTCTCCCCGGCGAAGGCGCGCTCGCTCCTGCTCGACGTGCTCGAGATCGCGCACAAGGTGGACGCGTTCCGGCGCTTCGTCGTGCTCAACAGCCTCGCGATCGTCAAGATCACCAAGAAGTTCGACAAGATGGTGGTAGGCGCGAGCCTGCGCACAGACGTGCTCGAGGACCTCAAGCTGCAGCCGTTCTACGACGCCGAGTGCCTCGACCGCATCTGCGTCGACGCCGCGGCGCTCACAGACCGCATCATGCTCTGCGTGCTGCCGGACGGCAACTTCCGCATCGACAGATGCGACGTGGCGTGTCCGATCTGCCTGAGCGCCGAGGTGAAGACACCCATCACGCTCTCGTGCGCACACACGTTCTGCTGGTCGTGCCTGTCGAAGGCGGCGGAGCACCGCTTCAACTCGTGCCCGCTCTGCCGCAAGGAGCAGTCACTCGACCCGCGCTACTACGAGATCGACGGGCTCCTCAAGCGCTTCAAGCGCGCGTACAACTTCGTCGAGACGGGGCTTGACCGACCGCCGTTCGCGTCCTACCGGATGCGTCAGCTCCTCGCCGAGGCGTTCGAGCTCGTGAACGCGTACCTGGCGGAGATTGACGAGCAGTACGCGGCGATCTCTCCGCCGGCGTCGGTCTGCGGAGACGCGTCCGAGATGCCGAGCTACGCGGAGACCAGCGCGCAGGACGACACGAACAGCGTCAACAGCAGCAGCACCGACGACACCAGCGCGAGCAACAACGACAACGCCAACAGCAGCAAGAAACTGGAGGAGGAAGAGGAGGAGAGCGACGTCGACGACGAAGCAGCCGAGCAGACACCGGGGCCCGAGCCTCTTGCCGTCGTTCTCCTCACCGAGCTGGAGCGCGGCGACCCCGTGGAGATCTGCCACAACGACAGCTGGTACCCGGGGATGGTCATGCAGTGCAACAGCGACGCGACGTACTCGGTGCTCTGGTGGGTCCAGGACAACTCGCAGCGCTTCGGACAGCGGGTCGCGCGCGAGCAGCTCCGCGAGCCGCACTTCGGCGCGCTGGCGGCTGAAGACAGCGGGAGCTTCGTTCTCTACGACGTCGCCGCCGGCGTGTGGCGGACAGCGACGGAGTGGGCTCTCGAGCCCTTCCGGCGTCTGCGGTCACTCTCGCAGACCGAGCGCGCAGTGTCGTAGCCTCTCGTCGCCGGATCTCCATCATTATGAGCAGGCAGGTCGAGCAGCGCGCGTGCTCTCCCTCGAACTCGCACTCGCACTCGGACGCTCTGCTGCCGCGCTAACTTATGCTG
>JAASFS010000907.1:0-10697 GCA_023333865.1 Globisporangium perplexum | reverse complement strand
GATACCCTCGGATCGCTTGACGCTCGAACGCTGCACAGAGGACTGTGTGGTGCCAAGCAGGAAGTGGATGGCGGCCGATGCGAATGCTGAACGGCATGCTGCTGCGCGTGCGGCGGCGGTGGTGTCGCTGCTGGCGACCGCATCGGCGGTAAGTGAAGGCGAGAATCGACGTTCGTCGCCGATGAGTTCGCTGGGGCGACGGGATCACATCCTCCTCTGTGTCGCCGGCTATCTCAGCGAAGCCACCTGCAACGCACAGTGAGCACAAGCAAAAGCATTCCGCCGCTGTTCTTCGTCTACACGCAAATGAGCTTCCGACGGTTCGGGTTCGTCTGGAGCTTGTGGCTGCGCGTGTCGAGGCGCTCGCGGTGCTTGTCGAACAAAAAATTCTTTCTCCGCGACTCGTTGATCGTCATGCCGCTCGCAATGTTCTGGTCGCACAAGCACATACCGAGTAGCAGCACCAGGAAGCGTCAGAGCCGTCTCACCACGCACTACGACGTAGCAGATCATCGCGCGACCACGTACGTTGCGCTTCTTGAGCAGGTTCGCCGCGAACGCGAGCGAGAGTGCCGTACTGCCGTCGACGCCCGGGTCCACACCAGCCAGCTGGTACGCCAGCAGCAGCCGCTCCTTCGTGACCGCGAGCACCGACTCGCGCGCCTCCTCCGGGCGGAAGCGCTGTCTGTAGTACCGGCGGAACTCGCGGCGACCGAGTCGCTTGCCGTTCGCAAGCACCAGCTCGCCCGTCTCCGACACGTTGATCGTGTGCAGCGCCTCGTCCTCCTCCTCGCTCTCCTCCTCCTCCTCGATCACCTCCTCGTCATCGCCCACGCTCGCTTCACTGTCGGTCTCCCACTCGACATCCTCCTCGCCGCCCGCCGTGATCGCCTTCACCTTGGTCGACTTGTACTGCGCCGAGAAGTCGTAGAAGTCGATCAGTTCCTCGATGTCGTCGTCGTCATCGTACGGCAGCTTGCAGTGCGACAGCGCCGTCATGTGCTTCTGCACGTCGTGGTAGTCGCGGAACGCCTTGCCCTTGCCGTTGCAGTAGAGACAGAAGTTGCCCAGCTTGACCTTCTCGGCAAGGTAGCCCACGAGCCCCTCCGCGTCCGTGAGGAACTCGACGTCGGGGATGAAGAACCCGTGCTCCTTGAGCATGTGCGAGAGGTTGGCGTCGAAGTCCGCCGCGTGGTGCGAGCAGAAGATGCAGTCCTCTTTCGCGAGCGGCACCTGCTTCTTGTACTCCTCGAGCGACACAGCCACCTCCTCGTCGGTCAGGTTCTTCGCAGTGTTGGCACCAGCCTCCGCCGCGCCGTCGAGTGTCACGATATCGAGCTGCTTCTGGATCGTGGCGACGGTGTCGGCCGCCTCCGGGTTTTTCTTGGCGTTCGCCAGGTGCTTCTTCGACGACAGGTGGTTGTCGTACGCGTTCGCGGTCGTGAACGCCTTGTTGCACGCGACGCACTTGGTGAGCGTCTTGACGCCCGACTTCTTCATCTCCTCGCGCTTCTGCGCCTGCTTGTGCTTGGGGTCGGACGCGAGCGCCGCCTGCTTGTCCGTGAGCAGCTTCTGCATGCGGAACGCGAACTGCTCCTCCGTCACGGGTGCGAGCTCCACGACCTTGCGCTTGAGGTTGTAGCGATGCCAGTCCGAGCGGAAGTGCTCCTTCTGCGCGTCGAACGCCGGGAACTCGAGGCGGCACGCGGTGCAGGTCCACATATCGGCTGCTGCTCCTGTAGCTTCGTTCGTCTCCTTCACACGCGCGCGCGATGCACAAGCGAGCGAGCGAGCAAGCGTCTCTGTGATCAGCCACAAGATGGCGGAATGGGTCGATTATCAACCCGTCAAAAAACGATTGGCGGATACCAAATCGCACTTTAGCGGATAGTGCAATGTGACGCGAATGTGCAGTTGTGTTCAAAAACAAGCCAATAGTTTTTTTGCGCAAGCGTTTTGAGCGATCGGTTACCTTCGCGCGACACGCGGCGCGCCACCTCGAAGTTCACAACACGGATCATCACTTCAGCTCAGGACCACACACGCCATGCTCATGCGCAGCGTCCTTCAGGTGCCGGCGGTGGCGCGTGCGCTGCGGCGCCCCGTCCCAGCCACGGTTGGCCGCGCCGCTGCTGCCAGCTTCAGCTCGGAGCGCTCGCTGACGCGCGACCCGCGCTTCGCCGCGTGGACCGACGAGGACGTGGCGCACTTCCGGCGTGTGCTGCGACCCGAGAGCGTGCTCACGGACGCGGACGACACAGCGCCGCACGCGGTCGACTGGCTCGGCAAGTACCGCGCGAAGGCGCCGCGCTCGCTCGTGCTCAAGCCGCGCTCGACCGAGGAGGTCGCCGCCGTGCTGCGCCACTGCCACGCGCGCCGCCTCGCGGTGGTGCCACAGGGCGGCAACACGGGGCTCGTGGGCGGCAGCGTCCCCGTGTTCGACGAGATCGTGCTCTCGACTTCCGCCATGAACCGCGTGCTGGACTTCGACGCCGTGTCCGGCATTCTCGTGTGCGAGGCTGGCTGCGTGCTCGAGAACCTCGACAACTACGTCGCGAAGGAAGGCTACATGATGCCGCTCGACCTCGGCGCCAAGGGCACGTGCCAGATCGGCGGCAACGTGTCTGCGAACGCCGGCGGGCTGCGCCTGCTGCGCTACGGCTCGCTGCACGGCACGGTGCTTGGCGTCGAGGCCGTGCTGGCAGACGGTACGGTCGTCGACTGCCTCAGCACCATGCGCAAGGACAACACGGGCTACGACCTCAAGCAGCTATTCATCGGCTCCGAGGGCACGCTGGGCGTCGTCACCAAGGTCTCGATCCTCACGCCGCCGCGCTCGTCGTCTGTGAACGTCGCGCTGCTCGGGTGCGAGGACTTCGACGCCGTTCAGCGCACGTTCGTCGAGGCGAAGAAGCACCTGGGGGAGGTGCTCTCGGCGGTCGAGTTCATGGACCGCCAGTCGCTCGACATGGTACTCTCGCAGCAGGACTGGCACAAGGACCCGCTCGAGGCGCCGTGCCCATACTACATCCTCGTCGAGACGTCGGGCAGCAACAGCACGCACGACATGGAGAAGCTCGAGGCGTTCCTGGAGGACGCCATGGGCTCGGGCACGGTGGTCGACGGCACCGTCGCGCAGGACGCCGCGCAGGCGCGCAAGCTCTTCAGCATCCGCGAGGACATCACGCTCGCGCTCAGCTCGCGCGGGTACGTGTACAAGTACGACCTGTCGCTCCCGATCAGCCAGTACTACCGCATCGCCGAGGAGACCCGCGCGAAGGTGGCTCCACTAGGCGCCGAGGTCGTGTGCTTCGGGCACCTGGGCGACTGCAACCTGCACCTCAACATCTCGACGCTCGAGTACGACGAGAAGGTCTTCAACGCCATCGAGCCGTTCGTGTTCGAGTTCACGTGTACGTGCTTAGGATCGATATCGTTGGCTTGGTGTGTGGTGGCGCGGGTGGCTGACGCTGACGTGTCGCTCGTGTGTGTTGCTCTGGCGCAGCCAAGCACCGCGGAAGCATCAGCGCGGAGCACGGCATCGGCACGCATAAGCCGTCGTTCCTGCACTTGTCCAAGTCGGCGAACGCGATCGCGCTCATGAAGCAGATGAAGACCATGATGGACCCGACCGGCATCCTGAACCCGTACAAGGTGCTCCCGCAGCAGTAGGCGCGCAGATAGGCGGGGGGAGACGTGCGTGGCGCGCGTCGAGATAGAGGGATGCGAACCGGACGGAGCAGCGCGTCGGCTGCTGCGCTGCGTGTATTGCGAGATGGGTTAGGCGTCTCGATCTGCACACAGGAGCTGCTCCATCGTGTCTGGCAAGCGCACACACACTCACGCACTCGCGCTCACAGCTCCTCCTCTAGGCTCGTCGCGGCGGAGAGGTCGATGTACTTGAAGCTCACGCCGCCGATCACGCGCTCCGGCAGCTCGTCCTCCGCCTCGCCCTGGACCGTGATAAATACGCGCACGTCGAGGTACGTGGCCCAGCTGCAGCAGAGCGAGCCGATGGAGGATGCGATCGTGCTGGACGCGACGTCCAGGTCGAGCTCGAAGTAGTTGTGGCGGCGGAAGTAGTGCTGCGTGAGCTTCGTGCCAGTGATCGCCGGGCGGCTCGGCACGAGCTGCTGGAAGACCCACGGCGCGTTCTCGAAGTCCGGGATGAGCTTGAAGCGCCGCGTGCGGAAGGCGTCGTCCTCGGCGTTGCAGAACGCCCAGAGCAGCCGGTGGAAGTTGCGCTCCGGGTCGCGCGCCGCGTCCGCCTCGGCGTCGCGCAGCTTGGGCACGAGCCAGTACGCCACGATGCACGTGTTCGTCGCGGTCGGCAGCGCGATGTTGAGCATGAACACGAGCGCGTCCGGGAACGCGCGGCGGCAGTGCTGCAGCACGCTGTCGGCGCGCTGCTCCTCGGCGCGCGCGACGTGGAGCCGCTTGTCCGCGGCGTCCGCGCCGGCGCCGATGTTCCACACGTCCACATGCAGCAGCGAGCCGAGCGCCGCGCCGCTGGGCACCTTGACGCCGTCGTCGAAGTAGTGGGGGCCGCGCACCTGCACGGCGCTGGCGTCCGGCTCGGACCACATGGCCCGCACGCCAGCGCCGTGGCGACTGAACGGCGCGTCCGGACACGTCGCCAGCACCTGCGCAGACTCACCGTCCTCCACGTCCACGTCCACCGCCACGGGTGTCACGCCAGCGGCAGTTGCGGCGGCGGCCTTCGCGGCGGCGTCGCCGCCCTCGCGCGGAGACAGCGCTTCCACGTCGCAGTGCTCCGTCATGATGGGGAGGAGGAGGAGAGGAGGATGGCGGCAGCGACGACGGCGATGACGCCGTTCTCGCAAGAGCTCAAATGAGAGTGACACACCACAGACACACCAAGGCGGCACTGAAACGAGAAGTGGACCCTCGTGAGAGTGACATTCACCTTCAATTTACAAAATCGCGAAAATTTGAGGGCCTAAATTCCAGGGGCGATATAACCCAGGTTTGCATGTATCTTCAAAGTGTCACCATCGAATAATTAAATTACGAGTATAAGACAATATGGCTACATTTTCAGGAGTAGCACAGCACTTAATCCAGAAACTGACCATGGCGGACACGTTTGTCGCCGCGATGATGGCGGCGACGTCGTCGGGTGCCGCTGCGTCCAGCGAACCCTCCGAGCGCGAGGGCGGCGGCGACGACCTCCTCTCGGGCGACATGCTCGCGGCCAATTCGTCGTCACACGCGTCGGCGTTCCGGCTGCTCGAGCAGTACTTCGAGGCAGACATGCTCACGCTCGAGCAGCTGCAGTTCCACAAGAGCAAGTACACGCTCCTGAATGCGAGCGTGCTCGAGACGTACAAGCACGAGAAGGCACTGCTCAAGCAGGCCAAGGCACTCAACAGTGAGCTGCTGAGCGAGAAGATCGGCGTGGAGAAGCAGTCGATCCGCAAGGCAGAGGAGCTCGCAGCGTTCACGTCCGTGGACAAGGAGAAGGAGAAGGCGCTCAAGGAGCTCGCTGAATGCGTCGACCGCGACACCGTGCTCACGTTCGAGGTCACGGAGCTCCAGCGCGAACACGTCGACCTGCTTGCGCAGAAGGACGAGACCCTCGCGGCGCACGCCAAGCTCATCGAGCCCGAAGTGCGCAAGCTCACGGACGAGATCAGCAAGCTCAGCGACGAGAATCACCGCATCGACAACGAGATCGCCAAGGACAACCAGCGCAAGAAGGACTACCTCGCGCGTCTCGAGTTCCTGCGAGCCGAGAATGCGCGTCTCGAGCTGAGCTCGAACGCGGAGCAGAAGCAGCTCGCACAGCTACAGAGTGACCCGGAGCGCATGGAGAAGCAGGCGGACGTGGTGCAGAAAGCGGTGGCTAATCTCGAGCGCGAGATCGCCAAGGCGCGCGAGCGGACCCGCGAACTCGATGCGCTCACGGACGAGCAGAGCGCGAAGGCGCGAGAGGCGGAGGACGTGCAGAAGGAGCTCTCGCACAAGCTCGATGTGCACCGCGACACGATCGAGCAGCGGCAGCGCGACGTCGACCACGTGAACCTGCACTTGCGCGAGGAGCAGAACACGCACGTGCTGCGGTTGAGCGAGAAGATGCGCCTCGAGATCGCCGCCAAGGCGCTGGACATGAGCTACCGGCGCGAGAACGAGCGTGTGCAGAAGGACCAAAAGGACTACGACCGGCTCAAGCGCGAACTCAAGAAGAAGATCCTGCTCCACGACAGCAACCGCGCGCTGCTGCCGAACCTCAAGGCGCAGGTCGTGGACGCGCACCACCAGATCGGGGCACTCAAGACCGAGAACAGGAAGCAGACCCAGATGCAGCTCGAGGTGAAGCAGCAGGTGGACCTGCTCATCGCGCGCTTTCTCAAGCAGGAGGACGGCGAGAAGCGGCAGTCAAGCGACCTCGACGAGCTCGCGGGCAAGGTTGCGTCGCTCGACGAGGAGGTGGCGCAGTGGCTGCTCGAAGAGGGCAAGCAGAAGAAACTCGTGGCGCTGCTGACTGCGCAGCGCGAGGTGAAGGCGCGCGAGGCCGCGTCGGCGCTCGAGTCGGAGCGGGCGACGCAACAGGAGCTCAAGATGAAGGAGCTCGTGATCTTCGACCTCGCGAAGAAGTGGAACGAGACGAACAACCACCTGAAGGAGTTCTCGGCGCTCTACGACGTCGTCAAGAACGAGCGCAACAAGTACGTGAACCTGATCCAGGCGTCGTCGCAGGCGCTCGCCGAGATGAAGGAGAAGATCAAGATTCTGCACAACGAGGTCGAGGTGCTGCGCAACGAGTCGCTCGCCAAGGACAAGGCACTCGTGAAAGAGAAGCTCGCGCACGGCACAGCACAGTGCTCGCGCGACTCGCTGCGGCTCGACACGAACAAGAGCCACGAGCAGTACCGGCTCAAGCAGGAGCAGGTCGAGCAGCAGATCGTCGAGATTGACAAGCTCAACGGCATCATCACGGCGACCGAGAAGGAGATGCTGCGGCTCAAGAAGAAGTACGAGCTCGCGGTCGACGCGCGCAACGCCACGGGCGTGCAGCTCATCGACCGCAACGACGAGCTCTGTATCCTGTACGAGAAGGCCAACCTGCAGGAGCAGGCGCTCAACGACGGCGAGGTCGGGCTCACGCGCAAGGACCAGGACATCCGCATGCTGCGGCTCCAGCTCGCCGACCTGCAGCGGCAGCTCGAGAACGCGCGGCGGCAGCTCCCGGGGCTGCCCAAGCTCGCGCAGCGCATCCTCGCGATCCAGGAGAGCCTCAAGCAGGAGAAGGAGGTAACAGAGCTGCTCTGCCGGGACCTCGAGACACCCAAGAACAGCGAGCGGTGGCGGCCACTCGACGGCGACGACCCGGACGACGACCAGCTCAGTACCAAGCTGGCGTTCCTCGAGGAGCGCTACAGCCGCAAGAAGGAGCAGCTGCTTGAGAAGGAGCTCGTGCTCGAAGAAGTCACGAGCCTCGCCAACAAGCTGCGCACGCAGGCGGCCGAGCGCCGCGGTGAGACGCTCGAGCTCGCCAAGAAGGTCAACGACTTCCAGAGCAAGATCAAGGAGACGACGCGCCGGATGATGGCCGTCGTCTCCGAGCTCTCCATGTACCAGGCGACCGCCATCAAGCTGCAGCAGGAGAAGCACGACGCGACCGTCGACGTCGACGAGTGCGCGCGCCGCTTCCAGCAGGGGCTCCCACCGAACGAGTGGAGCGAGCACCAGCTTGGGCGCGTGGTCGCCCAGCGGCTGCGCGACGACGACCTGCGCGTCACCAAGCAGCACATGCGCGCCGCACAAGCCCACGCGACCAACTTCCCGACGCAGCTCGCGTACACGAGCGCCGAGGCGCGGCCGAACGCGTACATCCCCGAAGACCTCGGCATCCCCAAGCCGTACGGGCAGCAGGCGCCATTCAAGCCCACGCAGCCGGGCACCACCATGCGCCACATCCGCGTGCCTCAGAAGCGCGACATCGAGATCTAGCGCGACGCAGCACGTCGATGGCGGTCAACACGTTAAGCTGAGCTTGCTGCCTACCCACCGCTGGACGCGCTTCCTCCCCCGGTGCCGAGGTTGGCCATCCGCGCAATCTTCTCCTGCGCCTTCTTCAGCCGCCCGTCGAGACTCAGGTTCTGCGACATCGCGTCGAGCAGCTCGCGCTTGGTCTTGTCGAACTTCGCCTGCAGCTGCATCTGGTCGCGCTCGTGCTCGACCTGGAGCTCGCGCTCGCGTGTGTGCGCTGCCTCGACCACCGCCGCCAGCTTGTCCTGCAGCTGCGAGATGTGCGCGCTCGCCCGCTCGCCGGCGTCCTCGGAGCCCTCGAGGCGTGCGTACGCGCTCTCGAGCTGGTTCTTGAGCACGGCGACCTCGTCTTCTGCGCTCTGCGCGCGGACGCCCAGCGTGTCTCGCTCGCTGCGCAGCTCCTTCGCGCTTGCTTCGCTGTGGTTCGCGAGCTGGATCATCTCGAAGCGCGCTGCCATCGCCAGCGTCACGAGCTTGTCCTTCCGCTCGCTCTCCTGCCAGCGCGGCAACAGGTCGTCAGCTGCCGACCAGGTCCATCCGCAGTGAGTGAGGACATGCGCTGGCGGCGCGGCGAACCTTGCGCAGCACGGCGATCTTCTTGATCTCGGACGACAACAGCAGCGCGATGCGGTCTCTCTCCTGCTCGGATGTATGGCGGAAGCGCATGAGAGCGCAGTGCGCCGCGCTGGATCCCCCACGCGACAGCGCACGGCACCTTCTTCAGCTCGTTCTCCTCTTCCTGCTGCGCCGACAGCGTCTGCATGAGGCTCTGCGCAGACGCAGCCAGTGACTTCGTCAGAGCGCACAGGATGCTCTCACAGAGCACCACCGAGAGCTCGACAGCGATGGCGCGCGCAGGCGGTTCACCTTGTACATGTTGGTGATGAGGTCGACGCTCAGCTTGAGCTCGTCGAACGCTCTCGCTGTCGTCTGGATGGCTTCCTCGAGCTGCCAAACGAACCAGTCACGCACTCGCGCTCAGCGCACGCTGGGCTCTCCCACCGCCACTCACCACGACGCACACACACACACACACCTTCTGCACTTTCGGGAGGTGAAGCTTCTTGCCGTTGAGGTGCGCGCGCTTCTCGTCGTCGTAGCGGTGCTGCAGGTGCATGATGTCGTCCTCGAGCTGCGAGTTCGCGAGAAGCAGCTTGGCGTTCGCAGCTTTTAGGTCCGTCAGTTCGCGCTTGAGCTTCTGGTTCGCGATCTGCGCTTCGTCGAGCAGCGCGCTCGTCTTGGAGGCGGCAGTGCTGGAGATCGCTCCGCTCGCCCGATCACCACCAGCTACCGACGCATCGCGACTGAAGTTACGATCTGGGTCGCCACACTCGGTGGCATCAGTTTGCTCCAGCCCGCCGCTCCGGTCGCCCTTGCGCGGCTTGCTCGCGAACCGGTCGCGGATCTCCTGCTGCAGATCCAGCATCGCCTGCAGGACCTTGACGTTCGGCGCGTGTTAAGGCTTCCCAAATGCAGTGCAAGGGACGAACACGAAGGTGTGGAGGAGCGTGAGGGGAGGTGGGTGGGATATGAAAAGCTGGGCATCGTACGACGCCAGGACGTCGCGCTCGGGGTCGCCACCCGCAGGCGTGCTGGCGGAGTCCGAGATCCTGCAGAGACCGTCGAGATGGAACAGCGAAGGAGATGGCGGCACTGTGAGCACGGCACCAGCCACGTCTCACAAGGTGCGAGTCGAGTCGCAACACCGCCGACGCACCCGAAGTCCGAATCGAGCTGCCGCTTGTCCTTGAGGGCGTCCTCGGAGATCCGACTCGTGAGCTCGCGCCGCATCTCGAAGAGCTCGAGGAGGAGCGCGTCCTTGGCGCTCGTCTTCTCCTTCTTCGCGCTCTTCTCGAGGAAGTCCGTTAGTTGGTGCTGCAGCGCACATATGGGAGTGAGCGCGCTCAGACGCGCACGACGATACCCGCACACGATGGTTCAAGACGCCGTCCACTGAACCACCACCCGTGGCGCACTCACAGCTTCCGTCTCCGCTGCGGTCAGCAACGCGTGGGCGTTCGCCGCCGACTCCCGACTGCTCTTGCGCTGCACGAGTCCGACCCGGAAGCTGAGCAGCAGGCGCAAGTCCGAGCGCAGCGCGCACACTTTGGCGCTCTCGCGGTTCTCCTGCTGCTTCTGGCTCGCAGCGGACGTGCTCAGCAGCAGCCCGTACGCCTCGTGGCTGCGGAGCGCGCGGCTCTGCTGCAGCTGCTGCTCGATGTGCTTCGAAAGCGCCGCGACGTCCTCGCGCCAGTCGAGCGCGCGCCGCGCGAATCGCAGGGCATCCGCCTTGTCGGAGCCGCCGCTGCTGGCGTCGAGCGCGTCCTGCTGGTGCCGTAGCGCAGTGCTGATCTCCTCGTTCAGCGCCTCGAACTTCTTGTGCAGCTCGTGCGCGTGCATAGAGCCGCCGCCTCTCTCCATCACTCGACCGACGCTCACTTCGTCTTGGACCCTGCGACCACTCGCGATGAGTTCGCCAAACGTAGCGGTAACGACTCGGGTCGATCCAAGCGCGCGCGAGACGCGACGGAAGAGAGGCAACAACACCCGCTCACGTGCGCGCAGAGCGGAGCGGACGCCGCGTGCGATTACAAAAAGCTCGACGAGCTGAACGACTCGAGGTCCTCTGTCAGCGTGTGCTCGTGCTGCTCCGTGTCGTCCGGCGCGCTCGGCAGCTTCTCGCG